>NMRB01003781.1:26450-38399 GCA_002633025.1 Notospermus geniculatus | reverse complement strand
GCTGAAAGGATTATCGTCAGAGCTATTCAGATCACGAAGTTTCCCGATGAAGTTGCTCGTCTGCAATCTGGCAATTCGTTGGCCCGCAGCAGTTGCCTGCTACCGCTTGCTCCATTCATCGAAGATAGTATCCTAAAGGTCGGCGGTCGTTTGAAACATGCCCCGCTAGCTGACAAAGCCAAGCATCCCGTATTGCTACCAAGAGATCATCCCGTTACGCATTTGATCATCATGTCCTTCCATCGCAAGGTTATGCACGCTGGAGTAAGTCACACGTTGAATGAACTTCGTCAATCCTACTGGATACCCAGAGGACGTGCAACTGTCAAGCTGATCATTTGGCGATGCCGCATTTGCATCATTCGTAGAACGACACCAAAACCACCGTTGATGGCTGATCTGCCGGCAGCTCGCTTTGATCAGTGTGGCCCATTCCGTACCTGTGGCTTGGACTACTTCGGTCCAATGACCGTGAGAAACTTGAGGAAAACCGAGAAGAGATACGGGCTGCTCGTCACGTGTATGTCCACACGGGCCATACACTTGGAAATGGCAAACTCCCTCGATCAAGATAGTTTCCTTCTCGCTCTTCGGAGATTTATCGCTCGACGTGGCCCACCAACTGATATCCATTCAGACAATGGAACAAACTTTACTAGCGGAGAAAAGGAGCTGAAGGCCCAGCTTGCCACATGGAACCAAGCCCACATCACTGCCGAACTACAACAGAAAAACGTGAGATGGCACTTCAACCCTCCCACCGCAAGTCATATGGGCGGTATATGGGAAAGGTTGGTTAAGTCGGTGAAACGCAACTTAATGGTGGTTCTCGGAAAAGCAGTCGTACGAGATGAAGTCCTTCACACGGCGCTAGCAGAAATCGAATACGTCCTTAACAGCCGTCCCATCACGTATGTGTCGTCAGCTCTTGAAGATCCAGAGGCTCTCACCCCTAATCACCTGCTTCTGGGACGAGCAGTTGTAGCATTACCTCCGTGTGTCACCGAGCCGAGGGACATGTATCGCAAAGGATGGAAACAAGCACAGTATGTCGCAGATCACTTCTGGTCAAGATGGAAGCAAGAGTACGTGCCACCCCTGACCGTTCGCTCAAAGTGGAACAAAGCTGAAAACAACATGAAGGAAGGAACTGTCGTTCTAATCGCGGAAGACAACGCGCCTCGTGGTCATTGGCCACTCGGGAAGATCATCAAGGTGTACCCTGGCGCTGACGGAGTTGTTCGTGTCGTGGATGTGAAAACAAAAACCGGAACATACAAACGCCCAGTTCACAAGCTCTGCTTGCTTGAGGAGTAACAGTAAATAGTGTGTTTGATGGACAAGCATTCAGATCGCGTGACTTTGGTTACCCGCAGACTAGTGGCTATGAGTCTCGTGTATTTCTTTGTTGTTTAGAGTTTTCAGAAATTTGTGTGTTGGATTTGAGAATTGATTCATCCATTTGCCACCTGTCCCACGGTAAACCAAGGGTTGCGCAGTCTGAAGCTGTGTGTTACTGTGAAAGAAAATTCTTCTATTCGTTATTTCGTAGAAAGGATACATTGGAAACGTGTTTTCAAGGAACGTGTAATTCGAGAATTATTGCTAATCAGGAATATTTGTTTTAGCATAATGTTGCTATATTCTTTGGACTAACTTGGACTTTAACAAATGCACGTTTACTTGTGCATTCGTGAGGACAGTTGATTTGGACTTTGTTTCGGACAGTGCGGACGTTCGATGTGTTTATCCAGTGGATACTTGCCTGTTTCGTTGATATATTTTGGATTGTTTTTGGACTTCAAGGGATTGCTCATTGTTTAATCGAGCCAAAGAGTTGGCTCTCGGGGGGGAGGAAATGTTACGACTTGTCTTCGGCTTTTACCCCCATCCTCGGGCAGACCGGAATCGGTCCGTTTGTGTGTAACGACAACAGCAACGAATCTCTCGAAATAAAGATTTTTGTCGTCGATTTCAATCATTAATAATCGTCAATATTCGAACACTACACATGTCCTACAGGGTGGGGGGAGGAAATGTTGCGACTTGTCTTCGGCTTTTACCCCCATCCTCGGGCAGACCGGAATTGGTCCGTTTGTGTGTAACGACAACAGCAATGAATCTCTCGAAATAAAGATTTTGTCGTCGATTTCAATCATTAATAATCGTCAATATTCGAACACTACAGCTACAGTAGGCCTACAGACAGAGATGAGTAGGCCTAGGCCTACAGTCAGCAGTGCAGACATGACAGCTGCTCACCCCAACCACAGTAGGACCCCAGGCCCATACAGAGGTCGGCCTTGCTCAAGAGTCCCAGCTGATGAGGGCTAGTCAAGGCTGCTGGTATAAAATGTAAGCCTACAATACGTAGCCTATAGGCTACATGAATCACCCTGTGCACCGTACACAGTGGCTATCACCCCTACACAGGACAGCTGAAATGATATGACCCAAGCTGGACACTTTCGCGTATAAACGCCATTTACCGCAAAATATGAGCTACCTCACTAATGTATTAATGTCAAGAAGATCTCATCATTCATTCAACACACAAATCACGTTACCTGTTCCATTGTACTGGGATTTTTCTGCATGAAATTGGAGAATATCAGACCCAGTAGGCCTACGGCTAGAATGGTCGGCCATAAGTGTGCGAGATGACGTCATTCGGCCTCGTACCTAGGCCACGCGATACAAAAGTTATATGGGACTGGCAGCACAAACGGGTTGCTGTATACCTGAACACGAGGCTGCCACTTAGGGGCGGCTTGATATTTGCAACCGTTGACACGATATTGGACAGTCCAATCAGATGATGATCTTTGAAATGTGTATAGGGTAATACTGAATATTCATGAACTGCTTCTGATAGTTCGACAGCGCGCTCCAGGCCGGCGAAAATGTGGGGAATTCCCAAGGAAACCCCTATTTTTTTGCAGTAACTGACCACTTTGCGATCAAAATGACACATCAATCCATGATTTGATCGTTCTCTGATAATGAAAATATGAATTATTATTACATTGTCATCTTACGTTATTGACTTTTGATGGTGTACTTTCTCAGCCCGTGCAGACATCAGACAATGGATTTTAATTGTGACTTCAGTCACTTTCATTGAAACTACATTGCGTTAATCTGTGCCGCTAGATGGCGACGTTTGTACGATCTCGTAAATGAAACAGACTTTCTGATATGCATTCTGATGCAAAATTGCAATTTTTGACTGAAATATGGCACATAATTGCCTCTACTTCTAATCATATTTGGCCCAGGTAACACTGCACATGTGTACATAGTAGGCTTGGCTTTAGACGCCCTTGTTGCAAGATAAATAGGCATTTTGTAAAAAACACCTGTACGAATTGTCAGTATTTTCTGGCTAGGTCAGTCGGAGCGACTGTACGCATTGCCAGTTGGTATAGTTGAAGTACTGTATGTACGCATTGTCAATGTTATTTGTTTGCAATATTGGTGATTAAAATTTAAATCTGTCTTTTTTCGGCTTCGGAGTACAGCAAATAACATTAACATGAGACAAGCCTGTGGCGTCAAGGTTAACGTAGTGAAGTTCGTGTCGAAAAAATACCGAAATTGAGGAGCATGGGACACTTCATTTACCATTTTAGAAATTCTGAGGCCCTTGGATAGTTCATTGTTTTGCCACCAGAGAGGTAGAATCCAGGCAGTGCTATATCCAGGAGGCGATGCCGGCACTCGACGTACCTGTATAGCATTCTTTGTGCATTGTTCACCCACGTGGTGATGATCGACTCATCATTCACAGGGAAGGCAGGCTTGGCGTGCTGATTTTCAAATATAGGCCATTCATAATAGTTATCTACATTATATAATTCATACATTCTCTCAAAAACCGGCTAGTTATTGCAACCTTTAGGCCCTATCCCACAAAATGTATCATTCCGCAAACAGCAAATTCGTTTGAGATGTTGATTCACACCTAAGAACCCTGAAACCCCTACGCCTTCCAATAATAGGCTCGTCCTACCTGTGTTAGTTATTCTGCCATGTATTGGATATCGCGAATGCACTGGGCATTAAACGCAATTTTTAGGTCAACTAACGAATATTAAGGTCCCAGAAGAAATCCGAAGCAGCAAATGGATCTACTTTTAACTTATTAAGGTTATTCACTAAAAGTTCATCTCTATCGGAGGTTATCCGATTTTATTGGTTTCCAATCTTCAGCCTCACAATGAAAGTTTCCTGCGTGAGTGCGAAGCCCAGGTTATGGTAATGTGAATAACTGCGCGATCGAAGAGTGAATCGGGCAAAACCGGTATCTATACTATAATGGACGGTAGCCATGTTGGATTTTGTTATCAACCTGAGTTGACCTGTTATCTGCTATACCTTGCTATGTAATAACTGTACACAGTTAGGGTGGACCGGACTCTCTGCCCTATCTCCTCCTTAGTTAGGGCTTGAAGCCTACAAAGAGTGGCCTATGTGTACAGTACAATATGAGGAGATTGTATTACGGAATTTTGGTTTTAAAAGAAGTGCTGGTTTGTATGAAAAAGAGAGAAAATCACATGTGTGGTGACCTGCGCTGCCATCTACAAGAATGGCAGTGACCTACTACCAACAGATACACGGTGGGACTCATGTGAACCTAGCTATCATGAATCTGGGTCACCTTGGCATTAGCCTGGAGATAAGGCTGATTGTGTAATAAACCAGGTGTGCTGCTGCTGTTCAGAAAGTCAAAACTCCTCACTGCTCATGGATTTGACAGTTAACGATTAATAAATTAATAAACTACCCCTCTCCAAATAAACTCATCAATAAAGCAACAGACCCTCTACCACATAATATTCTAGACAAACTCCCTCCCTCAAAATGTGCTCGCCACGGGTGAATATGCTAGTGAAAATAATGGTCACTACGTGAACCAAAAATGAATACATCTAGTACTAAGAGCCCCCTGTCCTGTCTACGGTTTATTAGATTGGTGCGAGGATTTCCTGGGTGGTAGATAGAATGAATGTTGATGAATGAAGCGGCGAATGGATTTGGGGGACTGGCTCTTAAGCTGCATTTATGGGAGTGTCCCACTGGTGACTTCCCACGACAATGGGGCGAATCTGAAGTCTGCGACATTCCCTCGACAAGCTGCGGTATTCAGCATTAATGTGTTTCGCATAGGATCACGGAGCCAGAGAATCACTGCGAACATAGACGACAGTCTACGAAGAGCTCAGATTTTTCATCCGTCCCTTGTCGCAGGCCAAAATTCGCCAGTGGAACACTAGTATTAAGCAAGGTTCATTGGCACACGGATCCGATCCGTTTCCAGTCCGTTTGCCCCGAGTTTTTCGGATACGACGGCTGAAGTCCATTTGATACATTTTTTACGGACATGAACCGGACCAATTCTGTGCCGGTGCCAATGAACCTTGCTTTAGCTGACACGCGGAATGCGGATTGCGGAAGGCCTGCTTTCCATTGGCGCGTTTCCGTGCGCGTAAACGCTCGAAACCATTGTTATTTTCCGCGCCGTGATCAACGAAGCGGAAAATAACAATGCTTTCGAGCGTTTCCGCGCGCGGAAACGCTCCAATGGAAGGCAGGCCGAACGCGGAAGCGCAAAATGCAATGCATTTTCGCATGCAACATATCACCACCTAATGGCATTACTCCTTTCTGGCANTTTTCTCTATGCTTGAAGCATTGAGAAAGGTCAAACTTCAGCTTTTCTTCAAGCTCAAATCCCACCCCACCATAATGCTACAATTCTGCAAACCTGTATACAATATACCTCTGAGTATTGCCCCATACAGTCACACTAAGGATTACTGCAAAAGTAATTACCCCCTGATTGCATTAACATCGTACAAGTGGCCAATACTACTACCACAAAAGGTTTCCTGAGGCTATTATTTGCTGTGAGCTATTTTAAGACCTGTCATTCACTCCCCTCACTGCCTTCCTTAGGACCGCCCTAATTTTTTTGATTAGGCTAGAAAGGAGTAATGCCATAGGGTGTCACTTCCGCCGGAGATTCCGCGTCCGTATACCGCATTCCGGATGTCTGGTAAACACAGCTTTAGACGGCGTGGATTTCAGCTCTCCATCCCTTCTCCAGGATCCCACGTCAAGAACATACCAATTGTCTTATTTGAAGGACTGCTTACGGGAATAGGCAACCACGTGATGATGGCCAGACAGTCCAATCCCCGGGAGCCCAACCACGTGATAATGGCCAGACAGTCCATTCCCCGGGAGCCCAACCACGTGATGATGCCCAGACAGCCCAACACCCGCGAGCCCAACCACGTGATAGCCACCTTTGTGCGGTCTGCAGGGAGAGGCTGCCCTCAAAAGCAATCTTATCTCGCATATGGTCACCCTGCACAGGGTCTGATGCAGGGGGGCGTTGGGGCGTACGCCCCCTATTTTTGGCCCAGCAATGACTTTTTTAACAAGAATAATTCGATCGCATAAAAATTCGAGTATATGTATTTTGCTCTCAGATGTCAGGAAAATGCATCTAAAAGCACTTACTAGTAACTTGTCAAATTTTTCTGGGGGAGGGCCCCCAGACCCCACCTTTGGGCTTCACCCTTTCGGTGCTACCACCGCGGTCGAGCTACGCATCCGACCCTGCAGCATCATCAGTCAGGGAAAGGGTATGATTGCGCCGTCTGTGGGAAAAGATTCTACTCTAAGAAAAGGCTAGCTGACCATCTGGACTCCTAGAAGGGGATGAAGCTTCACCTTTGCTGTGACACATGTGGTCCCGGTTTGCCCATAGGCAGGGACTGGCGGCACACAACAAGAGGAAAACATGGGAGGTACATGTATATGATATATCGAAATAATACTGCATACAAAAAGGAACGTGGTTGAGCTCCCGGGGGTTGGGCTGTCTGCTCCGACGAAACATCAGCATGGAGACGGATTCTTTGCCTGAAACAGAACATATTTCCCCGTAATAACCATCCTCCCACAGCAGGGGTTTTTACCTCGCTCCTCTTCATCCGCTCACACAAACCCCTGCCGACATTCGCCGGAATCCGTGGAGCATCAAAGCCATTCCAGCAAATGTTCATCCCCACCATCTCATCCCAACTAGGCCGGTGATTGATACACATGAACTACGCAGTTGAACAAAGCTGACCAAGCAGGTCAACATGAAACAAATGCGAGCGGCGTATCTGTTTTAATGACGTGGCCTGAGAATCATTACATTCTCTGCGATGAAAGTAGAATAGGCTGAACTCAACTTAGCTTGAATCCAGCGGTGCAGGTGGCCGGACGTGGGAATACCCATGTCAGCGCTGCTTGGCTGCGAATATTACAAGGATCATTATACATGCGTACGTGTAACTCATCTCTAGTTAGGGTGAGGTGGGGGACTTGAGGTACTTGAGAACTGTCTTGTGCGTGACACTACGATACAATCTACGTGTAATGCCTGTCATCAATCCGTCGGTGTATGCACTGGATGCATTGCGTTCCGTCACTTGATTTGAACATTTCATAGAAAGTTTCTTGTTCAGTTTCTACGCAGATGCTTTCTGTTCCGTTCCGTTCCGTTCCGTTTTGCTAAATACAGATTACAATTGCTAATCTGTATTTTGCGGAACGGAACGGAACAACCTCGTCCCAGGTTATTGTTGGTCTTTGTTCCGTTCCGTTTCGTTCCGTTCCGTTCCGCAAAATACAAATAGCCTCTAAAGGTGACACAGAATGGCGTTCGCTGATTGGGCGCATTTTCTCGTGCGCCAAGTACCCCAGCAAATTAGGCGGATGTCCTCGGGGGTTTGTCTGCGGTGACGAAGGGAGCGAGCAGTAAGAACGCCTGATATTCTCAGGATGGTAATAACTGTAAAAGGACTGGTATCGCTGCTGCCATCCTCCAACCGCAGTGCTTTTATTAACTCGTTATTTAGGACACCACTGAACGTTACGAGAAGCGAGGTACCGGTACGAGATTATTTTCGCTAGCCGGCGAAAATAAACGAAGTAGGTCCACACACATTTTAACTGACAACGCGTACAGAGGGAAATTTCATTTGACTGACAATTCGTACAGGAGTCTGGCAAAATCTCAATAATTTTCACTGAAGCAAATATACAAACTCGGCCAGGAATGGTAGGAAATATCGAATACAAACCTTCTAGTGTGAGCACTCATCATGAATGCCTTATCTCCACACGCAAGCCCATGAAATGCCAAAATGTGCCAAATCGGCTGACTCCTAGTGCATTTGGCCCTTGGATAGGCTATTATGTGAATAAAAGGGTAATATTCTGAGGTTATCTACATGTACATAACGTGTAGGTGACTTTTCAAGAATCTGCCGCATATTGAGCCACACATGATTTTGTGAAATGCATCGTCTGCTATGCATACAGTAAAATTTGAATCACCAGCGTGGTGTGTACTAATGATTTCTTTCCTTTCAGATTGTTGCTTGGTGCCGTGGGTTCGAGGCCCTGTGCGGGCGTTCTACCTAATGCTATTTCATATTCATGTATTGTAGGTATAATATTGATATTGACTCTTTATGACAATGATGACGAACTCTAGCATATTATTATATGTACGAAACTAAGTTTCGCGTTGGAATTGTTGGGTAAAACCAAAAATATATAACACCAAAAATATACAACTCGAAAATCACCAATTTTCGGCATGTTCAACAGCACGTTGCGGCCGAACCATTGAACCGATTACTAATTTCTCTAGCAATATGGAAAGATGAGTTTTTTTTCTAAACAATGACATTTGTTACCGCTTTCAATTCCAAGTATTAATGAGATATAGCGCCCAAAAAGTGACCACTTCAAGCCCCATTTCTCCTCGCGTACACCATCGTTCCCGGGCGATATAGTTCATGTCCTCTGAGCAGATGGCGCTGACGATCAGCTTTTTGTCCCTCGGAGCCCTCGGAGGGGGACTTGAAAATACCGGCCGGCCGTGCGCTTCTGCCGCTCGCCGCTACTAGTCCCTTCCGCTCTATAACTTAAGAACGACTGAAGATTTTGGATTCATATTTGATGGAGGGATGTATCACGGGCCAAAGGTGTGTTGCGTGAAATAATCAGCCAAATCCTATTATCCACTTGCCACCTTTTGGCCGAAAGCCAAAACACAAAAACTGCGATCACGCCTTTAATACTGAATGGAATTTCACGAAATTTTTATGGTAGGCTCATCTAGCAAGGGTACATAATATACTCTGCGGGTTTTCAATTACATTCATTTTTCAGCCCTGTAGGGGGCGCTTTGTAAAAACCACATAAGTTCCCTTCCACTCTGTAACTTATGAATGACTGAAAATTTTGGGTTGATATTTGATGGGGGGATGTACCATGAGCCAACGGTGTGTCGCGTGAAAGAATCGGCCAAATCCGATTCTCCACTTTGCCACCAGGGGGCCAAAAGCCAAAACACAAAAACTGTGATTACACCTTTAATACTGAACGGAATTTCACAAAATTGTTATGGTAGGCTCATCTAGCAAGGGTACATAATATACTCTGCGGGTTTTCAGTTACATTCATTTTTCAGCCCTGTAGGGGGCGCTTGTAAAAACACATAAGTTCCCTTCCGCTCTGTAACTTTTGAACGACTGAAAATTTTGGGTTGATATTTGGTGGAGGGATGTGTCATGGGCCAACGGTGTGTCGCGTCATAGAATCGACCAAATCTGATTTTCCACTTTGCCACCAGGGGGCCAAAAGCCAAAACACAAAAACTGCGATTACACCTTCAATACTGAATGGAATCTTCAAAATACATGCCCGTCGGACTTGCGACGGGGGACGTTCAATGCTGTGCTTGTTCCATATTTGGAGTGAAGCCTCGTAACAGAACCAATGAGAGTTGGCGATCTCGTTAGAGTGCCATCTATATTACGGAAAGCAAGTAGACTGATCGGTCGGGAAGGGGGCTGCACGATATGCCGAAAACAGACCTAAACAACCCATCTTTCGAGCGCTATATCGCACCTATTTCGGGGAATTGACTCGTCAGACAAGTCTCATGTGGTAGGAAAAGACTTCTATTTTCGATTAAGATATAGAAACCACAAGAAAATGGTGGGCTGATAGCGTTATTTATTGAAAGAAAGTAGCTAGATTTGCAGATTTCGAGTTGTATATTTTTGGTGTTATATATTTTTGGTAAAACTGATATTTTGTCATTGTAAACATTCTGTTTTATTTAGATTTTTTGCCGTTTTATCAATATTTTGTGCCATGGGAGTGGGACTACATCTAGATCATAAAACGTTTTGCTTAAAGAGTGAATTAAACGCCTCAGCCGAACGTAACCGTACCCCAAGCCCAACCCTTGCCCCCAACCCACAACCCCAAAACTCAACCCTACCACCAAACGTAACCCTAACCCCTAAAACAACGTAAACCTAACCCCTAAAACAACGTAACCCTAAAACAACGTAACCCTACCCTAAAACAACGTACCCCTAACCCCTAAAACAACGAAACCCTAACCCATAAAACAACATAACCCTAACCTCAAAGCAAACGTATTCAACCGCATCCTGAGAATATCAGGCGTTCTTACTGCTCGCTCCCTTCGTCACCGCAGACAAACCCCTGAGGAAATCCGCCTGATTTGCTGGACTACTTTGGCGCACGAGAAAATGCGCCCAATCAGCGAACGCCATTCTGAGTCACCTTAAGATGACAGGCATTACACGTAGATTGTCTGGTAGTGTCACGCACAACACAGTGCTGAAGTACCTCAGCTTCCCCACCTCACCCTAACTAGAGATCAGTTACACGTAGGCCTATACATAACGGCCCTTGTAATATTCACAGCCAAGCAGCTGACATTGTTTACGCTGACCCAGGCCGACAATTAACCTATTTACACCGCTGGATTCAATCTAAGTTGAGTTCAGCCTACCCTACATTCATCGCACAGAATGTATATCATTCTCAGGTTTGTGTGAGCGGATGAAGAGGAGCGAGGTAAAAACCCCTGCTGTGGGAGGATGATTCAACCGCTTCATCGACAAAAATACAACCACGGTAAAATGGCTAATCAGGGATAGTCATTCATTTCCATCTGCCGATTCCTCGCATTTGAAAATCACAATCCGACTGCTGCTTGGGCAAGATAAGTGATCATGTGATCTCATCATGGCGACGACCATATAATGTCAGTTGGGACTTCTCGACCTCGTCTTCCATACGGATACTCAATTCCTGCTCAGTTTTCAGCCAGAAATACAAATCCATAAAAGTTGATGCTGTCCAGTACGCTATCTTAGATCACTTCAACAATCGATTCATTGCCAGATTCAGACTTTTGGAAGGCTGTGGGGAGGTGAAATATAATCCGTTTATGGAAGCATCCATCTTATGTCACGTGACCTGGTACAGCATTACTCACAATGCACTGTATCACAGAAATAACGGCGTTTTGTGCTAGACGTTTGTGTAGCAGTACTGCGGAAGGAAACGGCTGGCTGCGCGAGACTAGTATTTCCAAGATTATTAAACCTCGTACCAACAGTCATTTAGGGAGAATGGTAGAATGGATACAGATAGAGTCCAAAAGTTAGGATTAGGGTTAGGATTAGGGTTGGGGTTAGGGTTAGGGTTGGGGTTAGGGTAAGGGTATGGCACGCCGTTTGTTCAATATTTCAAATAAACCAGGTTTCTTTTAAATAAACCTAGTTTCTTTTCAAAGAAACTTAGTTTCTTTTCAAAGAAACTTAGTTTCTTTTATAAAAACCAAGTTTATTTAAAAGAAACCTAGTTTTTGAAAAGAAACTTAGTTTATTTAAAAGAAACTAAGTTTTTGAAAAGAAACCAGGTTTATTTAAAAGAAACTAGGTTTTTGAAAAGAAACTTGGTTTCTTTAAAAGAAACTTGGTTTTTGAAAAGAAACTAGGTTTATTTAAAAGAAACTTGGTTTTTGAAAAGAAACTTGGTTTCTTT
>NMRB01003780.1:30908-47651 GCA_002633025.1 Notospermus geniculatus | reverse complement strand
CGGCTGACAGAGAACTATTATTAACATGAAATATGCCCATGATCATCGTAAAAAATCCCTACGGTCATATGCAATCGCGTCATGAAATAATACCTGAGTGGAAGTTCAGAGTATCTTTAGTCAATAACTGAAGTTATTTTGCATCAAAACGAAACGATTGGGTTCGAAATATGACGATAAATATCAGGAAAATATCGCTATGATCGAACCGAGCAAACCGAATCTGGGCTTCGTGCACGTCATTACAAGTCTTCGACTCGGGCTGCTTTCATAGCTTGCTGCCTTAAATATTGCTCATATTTCACATATTTGATACATATTTAGTCTGACTGGGGCCATTAACGATGAAGGGATATTAGAATTCTTGCTGCAATCACTGATTGAATCGACGGCCTCGATCTTTTTCATCGCCGGACATCGTCGCATCGGGCTTCATCAGACATTGCATCATTTTCGAGTGTCTGACTCTGGCCGTTTTCGGAGCGTCCAGCAATAAAAATTGCTAATATTCCACATGTTTAGAGAGTTTGATGTGTCTTTATTTTGATTGGGGCTATCAACGACGGTGGGGTAGGGAATTCTTGGTGTATTTAGATGAAGAAGTCGATGGCACCTCACCACATGCACCATGCTCACTCTCACTCAACAGCAGCGACTGCCATACCATATTTTCTTTTATTTTCATTTCGTGGTAAACATACGACGGACCGATTCTGTCGCTGCCGTGACTTATCCTTCCTCGGCAAAATGAATGTTGAACTCTCACAGACAGTCAGCAAACTACATGTAGGCCTATTGTTGAATGACAGACAGCATCACCACATCAATTTTAACTATGCCCTTGCTCATTTTGTCGACCATTATCCCCGGGCCATTATCCAGGTTCCCATCTTTGCCCCTCCACTAGTGTTTCAGCCAGGATTTGAAAAAGGCAGGGCAGAGACGCCTCCATTCTCAAAAAGGCAGGGTGCCATGATAGCCCATGCCCTGCTTTGGTTCTCAGCTACCAAGGCCCAAGGGCATTCAGGCATGTCACGACGCAAGTCTGACTCTGATCGTCTTCACACCAATGGACATTTTCTGCTTCGGGGATCAAAGGGTTAAATCACAACAGTAGGTGTATGTACTGTAAAAAAACTTCAAGGAGAATGCTGATCATGCTGACTCTGAGCAAAACTTCATAGTCTTGGCCTATACAATGTAAGGTGATTACAGTCACAGTGTTCAAGGGGTTAAAACTTCAAATGTGGCCAGGTTGGAAAGGGTTAAACAGGACGTATTTCCAAAAACAACTAATGCCAATACCGGTACCTTGTAAAAACCCAAAAATAACCAGTGCATAAGATGTCTTATCAGCTGAAAGTTCAATGCAGCTGAGTATCGCTGAATGGGTCAATGTCGTCCTGGGTATACCTTATGTTTGTTTACCCAGGATTATCCTTTTCTAGAGTTTCAGATTTTAAAGTTCCACTTGAAAAAGACCCCGGTTGGGGTCGAAAATTCGTGAATTCTGGAGATTGACTTCTTGCTTATTATCAGGATTATCCTGCGTAATCATTTTCTTTACCCAGGATCATCCGGGGTAAACATAAGGATCCTTAACTTTACCCAGCTTGGGAGTTCCCGCCGAATCATGCTGTACGAGCGTCTCTTTCGGCAGAGAACATGCAGTAGGATCATTGCTAAAAAGGGCTGAAAATTACCGCTATACCTCCTCCGGGGTTTGCAATAGGAAGACAAGACCAATCCCTGCAACTTTTCAAAAGGGCCCGATAGTAAATTCTCAAGGACTTAGGAGCGATAGGCCTAGGTAGAACATGTATGATCCGTGTGCATTTCGTCATTTTCATGAATTTACTTTTTGCAGAACATGCGGTACGATCACAACTCGAAAGGGCTGAAAATTACCGCTATACCTGCTCCGGGGTGTGGAATAGGGAGAAAAGACCAATCCCTACAACTTTTCAAAAGGGACCGATAGTAAATTCTCAAGGACTTAGGAGCTATAGGCCTAGTTCGAGGCCACCCTTCATTTCATGATTTACACTGAATATCAACCTCACTACACCACTCGGGAACTCCAATCTGGGTAAAGTTAAGGATCCTTATGTTTACCCAGGGCCGTCCTGGGTAAAGAAAAGGATTACCCAGGATGATCCTGGGTAAACATAAGGCATGTATACCCAGGACGACATTGACCCATTCGGCCTGAGTATCAGATCCATGGCCCTCTGGCATTTTCCCGCCATAAAGATCGTCAATACCATGCGGCCGAAAGGGTAGTATGTAAACATTGAAACGTTTCAAAGAAACGAGCCAAATGAAACGACCCAAAATGTTTTTAAAAATACGAAAAATCGTAACAAAAATACCAAAAACCTATATTATTTTACATTGTATGAATAGAGGAATGTAGATTACCCGATGCCTTCATGAATTTTATCATCGTTTTAGCTTTTTCTGCGATTTCTTAGCCAGATTTAGGCTACACTGCGGGGAACAATGTCACATTTTCCTCTCGCCAACCTCGCGCCCCTCATAATGGAATGATCGGAGTACGATAATTGGTTGGAATGCTCATGGCTTACTATCTATTCACAACTCGCATGCACATTGTGTTACAAACTTTGCCCAATATCAAAAACGATATATTTTGAAGACGTTTTGAGGCCTCACACAAATTCCTCACAGAAAATAACCATGGCGAGTGACATATAGAGAAAGTATTATGATAAAAGGTATTAATAATCGCATGGAGAATTTCTGAAGCGACGACTTCCATATTTGGGATGGAAGACCTTGAACATTGAATGAATGGGAAGCACGGTGTCATGTAAACAATAACAACACGTGTGTTTTGAACGGGAGACGTGTGTTTTGAGAGATTTTAATGCTAATATGGCATGAAAGTGCCAAAAATGAACTGGAAATAACAAAATTACACCGTTTCTGCCATGCAACTTCAGATTTAGCATGTTTTTTGGGTCGTTTCATTTGGCTCGTTTCTTTTGAAACGTTTCAATGTTTACATACTACCGGCCGAAAGGCCGGTGGTCTGAAGTAAGATCAGTCATTCAAGTAAATATCTGTGTACTGGAAAGAAATTGGCAAACGAATTTGGTATGACTGGAGAGAGTACACTTTCTGGATTACAGCCAAATAAATTGTTGAAGAATGCAGGCACAGGTTTGGGAGAAATGGACTTGGATATACAACGATCTCTGTCAGATTGAAATGCTGAAGTCACGGCTCTATCCAAAGTTTCATGCGATTCTTCATGTGAACACTGACTCGATTCCGGNGTGTGTGAATTTGCCGTCGTAAGTTGACACACCTTCCCCTCTTGGTCCCCGCTCACTGCGCCTTTCGTGAAAAGCTCTGTCGCCACTCGTGACGCTACGACGTCATTGTGACGTCGCCTATTTTGCATGATAAAAACAAGCGTCGATGGGGGTACCGCGGTTCGCCAATGAGTTTAAAGCCCAGCGTAAACAATGTGCACGTGGATTTTATGAAAATGAATGACGTCATCGCGACCTGAACCAACACAGAGGCTGCAGCATCTTTCCGTCTGGAATTGTGCCAACAGAAACGCGGTCTTCAGGGGCATGAAAATGTGTGCCGTTTTTCGGCTGTTTCGTCGTAGGTTGCCGTTCTACTGCATTGACGTGGACATGCTGATAAAAATCGGTCAACTGTGCAAGAAATAAAAACCGACGAAATTCGATGAACGTTGGTGAGCGTGTAGTGTTAGCTTACCTCTTTGAAGTGGTCGAGCAGTCTGAGCAGTTGGCGTCGCTATGTTCGGATAGGGAGTCAGCGAAAAAAATATCAGTTTGCAGTGCGGGCTGTGACGCGACGTCAAAAAGTGGCGAACCGCGATCACCTGACGTTACTCGCCATCCATGCCCATGCCATATCATATGGCATGCATCGCATGCACATGCATGCATGACATGTGGCTGTGCATGGGATGGCAGCGTGCATATTAGGTATGTTGACATGGATGATTCATGATGTTAACCCGGGGATTGAGCTACATACTGTGACTGCCTAGGCCTGTTCATTGTACCTTCATGCATTGAGCACGTATGACATCAGTCATCACATGACATGCTGTGCAGTGGTTCCCTTGACATGCAAAAAAAATACGATGAGTTTGTGGCTTTAAAAAATTCAACATGTTGCAGACATCAATGTCATAGGCTAGGCCTTATCGCACCTATCTAGCACATGGCCAATCAGCATAAATCAGCGAAGCGGATAGGCAAAGGGCCCAATCATCAGCGCCCCCGCAGTACATTCACTCACAATGCATTGCGTGCATTTTTTGTCAACATTAGCCAATAAAAGTCACTTCCAAAAGCCTGATGTGCCTAAACTAACTAGCTATGTAGGCGGCGGTATAAAGTGATTCAAATCGATAAATTATTGACCACTGATCGTCTTCGCAATCGCCAAAAATCGATGATTTGATTAGTCCATGTAAACAACGCCAAAACATTATCATATTATCGTGCAACCCCGCCCCAACCCCACGCTGATTGGTCAATAACTGACACGTGACCGTCGAGACAATAGAAGGGGGAATTATGGGACAGGGCCACCATGATGATAACATCATGACGTGCTAATCTTTTGGAATTAATCATCGATTTTTTGCGATCGCGAGATCTTAGTGTTCAGCTGATGTTAGCCTAGTGGTCTGTAATCAATTACGGTACCGGTAGGCCTAGTAACCTCGATCGTAGATGAGGCGTCGCTGATATGCATCCCTACTCGCCATCCATGCCCATGCATCGCATCCCCGCATGCACATGCATGCATGACATGTGGCTGTGCATGGGATGGCAGCGTGCATGTTATGTATGTTGACATGGATGATTCATGATGTTAAAGGAGTTAGACGCCGAAGTTGTAAACAAGCTGGTTTGTTTACAAATATGGTCGGCAAACTAGTTTTATTCCTTCGTGCAGGTGGCAGCACCCGTGATCGTTAGACTGGTTCCCGGTCCGATGCAACTCACTCACGTCGTCACGATATTCATGTCAATACATAGGCCTATCACCGACAATAGGTGGCAGCACCGCAGGCGTCTGTGGATAGAGAACCAGTGAGTGAGTGTTTACAACTTCGGCGTCTAACTCCTTTAACCCGGGGATTGAGCTACATACTGTGACTGCCTAGGCCTGTTCATTGTACCTTCATGCATCGAGCACGTAGGCCTATGACATGACATCACATGACATGTGCTGTGCAGTGGTTCCCTTGAGATGCAACAAAAATACGATGAGTTTGTGTGGCTTTAAAAAATACGACATGTTGCAGACATCATTGTCATACATGTAGGCCTTATTGCACCTAGCACATGGCCAATCTAATCAGCATAAATCAGCGAAGTGGAAAGGGCCCAACCATCAGCGCCCCCGCAGTACATTCACTCACAATGCATTGCCCTGTGCATTGCGTGCATCACCAAACATTATCACGCAAGTCCCGCCCCAACCCCGCGCTGATTGGTCAATACTGGCACGTGACCCTTGAGACAATAGAAGAGGGAATTATGGGACGGGGCCCCATGATAATGTGTTTGGTGATGTTTATGGACTGTCAGTGTATTAATCACTGATTTTTTGCGATCGCGAAGACGGTCAGTGATCAAACATTTATCGATTTGAATCACTTCATATCGCATCCCACGTCAGTTTAGGCGCATCCGGCTTTGGAAGTTACATTTATTGGCCAATGTTTACATAAAATGCACCCCATGCACAGCGCAATGTATTGTAAATGTACTGCGGTGGCACTGATGGTTGGGCCCTTTCCGCCTGACTGGCCTCCCATGTGCTAGGTGCGATAAGGCCTATTGAATTTGGATGTATTAATGATATTTCCAAATGAGGCCAATTTACCCCCCCCCCCCAAAAAAAAAATTTTGAAAAAAATTTTTTTTGGAAAAAAAAATTTGTTGAAATTTTTTTTTCTCCCCCCCCCTCTTTGACAATCCTGGCGGAAACCCTGCCATGTGCTAGGTGCGATAAGGCCTATTGAATTTGGATGTATTTAATGATATTTCCAAATTTTACTATTGAATGGAGTCTTCCTTTATTAAAAGAAATGCACTGGATGTTTTGCTGTCAATGTGTCATCATCTTTGTTTTTCAGATATCAATAGTATAGACTCGTTCATCAAAAACAACATCACAAGGTATGTATACATCACACGAATGGCAGTAGATTTCACAATAGCCAAAGCACGTGGTGTTCTCATTTGCTGTTCATTATGCTCTTACTCTCAATTAAATCTACATGTAGTGAATGAATTCAGTGTGCCCTGTGTCAACATCAGTTGTCTTTGTGCTACTGTTTGGTACTGGCTCCAAAATATACTAGTAGTTTGCATGAGAGAAAGTCGGTGGGTTCAGCACAGACTCAGACAGTATGATGCAACAATGATTCCTCATGTCAGCGTGTAATCTGCACTTTGAGTAACATTTTCCTTTTTTCTTTTTCAGGTAGAACTTGACTCATATCAACCTCACGCCATCTCGTATCAACCTCATCTCATATCAACCTCAGCTCATATCAATCTCGGCTCATATCAATCTCAGCTCATATCAACCTCATCTCATATCAACCTCAGCTCATATCAATCTCATCTCATATCAATCTCATATCAACCTCAGCTCATATCAATCTCATATCAATCTCATATCAACCTCAGCTCATATCAATCTCATCTCATATCAATCTCAGCTCATCTCAATCTCATCTCATATCAACCTCATCTCATATCAACCTCATCTCATATCAACCTCATCTCATATCAACCTCAGCTCATATCAATCTCATCTCATATCAATCTCATCTCATATCAATCTCATCTCATATCAACCTCATCTCATATCAAACTCATCTCATATCAACCTCATCTCATATCAACCTCAGCTCATATCAACCTCATCTCATATCAACCTCATCTGATATCAATCTCAGCTCATATCAACCTCACCTCATATCAATCTCAGCTCATATCAATCTCATCTCATATCAACCTCAGCTCATATCAACCTCAGCTCATATCAATCTCATCTCATATCAACCTCAGCTCATATCAATCTCATCTGATATCAAGCTCATCTCATATCAATCTCATCTCATATCAACCTCATCTTATATCAATCTCATATCAGCCTCATATTCACCAGACCAGTTACCTCACCTCATTTCACCAGATCAATTATCTCACCTCATATTCACGACACCAATTATCTTATCTCATATTCACGAGACCAATTATCTCAGCTCATATTCACCAGATCAATTATATCACCTCATATTCACCAGATCAATTTATATCACCTCATATTCACCAGATCAATTTATATCACCTCATATTCACCAGATCAATTTATATCACCTCATATTCACCAGATCAATTATCTCATCTCATATTCACCAGATCAATTATATCACCTCATATTCACCAGATCAATTTATCACCAGAACAATCTCTCAGCTCCTATTCACCAGAACAATCTCTCAGCTCCTATTCACCAGAACAATCTCTCAGCTCCTATTCACCAGAACAATCTCTCAGCTCCTATTCACCAGATCAATTATCTCAGCTCATATTTACCACACCAATTATCTCAGCTCATATTGACCAGAACAATTGTCTCCGCTCATATTCACCAGAACAATTATCTCAGCTCATATTCACCAGACCAATTATCTCAGCTCATATTCACCAGACCAATTATCTCAGCTCATATTCACCAGCGCAATTATCTCGTGTCGTGAGTTTCGTGCAACCGGGCCCTGAACAATTGTCTCCACTCATATTGACCAGAACAATTATCTCAGCTCATATTCACCAGACCAATTATCTCAACTCATATTCACCAGCGCAATTATCTCGGCTCATATTTGGCAGACCACCTGTCTCAATTCCTCACCAGATCAACTGTTTTACCATACAATTCTACCTCAAATTCATCTGTCTGAACAAATACAAATATGCGTACAAAAAGGAGAAGTGCCAAAACTCTGCGTCGAGGACAACAAATTGTATATACAAAGAGAAAATGTGCTCCCCAACAAACTGGTGTTTTAAATGATGGCACAGGTATCCCTGATATTGTACATTCTGGACATTCTGATTCATTGTCAGCATTATCCCCTGGCACACTGACCAGTGCTCTATGCCTTCAGATACAAGGATCTTTTCACCAAGGTTCTCAGTTCTTTTCAGATGACTCTGCTGGAAAGCAATGCACAGCCATGGCCTATGTTGCAATACTGTATGCACATGCAAACGGTAACACACAGCTCTGTGGCAATGATATTGACAGTATGCTTTTTCTTGGAGATGACATATATCGAGCAATTCCACATCAGCATGATTATCTAGAATACACAGAACTTCCCTTGCTGTATCAATTCGTCCACTGCGTGTGTCAGTTAAAGCTGAATTTGGCCCTGTCTTATATGGCACATTGAGTCAAACACATGATGTTGGTGATGATATGGTGTCCCATTGTTTATTCTCAGCACTTGTTAAAGCGCTTAACTCTGATTTGTATGCTGGATGTCTGTTGATAGCTTGTGGTTTTACAGTCTCGGTTTTCACGCATTCACAACGATACATGCTATTTGACTCTCATAGTCGTAGTGCACAAGGTCAGGTGATTGAAAATGGTACAGCTGTCATTTTGGCATTTAGCAACTTGCAGGATGTTGTACATCATATCCATTCCTTATACATGGGAAATCTGTCCTCGGAATTCAACATTGTTCCTGTCACCATTCATACACCAAACATGAATCCCCAGGAAAATGATCAAACACACCGTCTCATAGAAACATATTTCAAAGATCAGGAAACCAAACACGCCAAGGCTCTGCTATCAACAACGAAGCCAGATCATCAGCATCCAAAGCCCATAAACGAAGCTACTAAAACAAAATACCAGTGTGATGCCATTTTCAGAGAAAAGAAAAAGCAGGCGCAAAAATTGAAATATCACTCTGATATCGATTATAAGGAAACGATAAAGCAGATAGGAAGGACAAGATATCACTGTGATACCACTTACAAAGAAAACAAGAAGCAAGCAGTGAAGACTGTGTATCATTCTGATACCACTTACAAAGAAAAAAAGAAGCAAGCAGTGAAGACTCTGTATCATTCTGATGCCACTTGCAAAGAAAAAAAGAAACAAGCAGTGAAGATAAGACAGAAAACAAAATATCGTTGTGATGCCATTTTCAAAGAAAAGCAAAAACAGACAATGAAGGAAAGATACCATTCTGATACCAGTTACAAGAAAAAGAAAAATGAGACCAAGACAAAGGAAACTCCAAAAGAAAAGGAAAGAAGTTCACTCAAAACCAAATACTGCGACAGTGATTCAAATCAAGAACACCATTCCAAGTATAGAAAAAGGACCCATGAGGGCAATTTGAAAACACCAACAGTTGATGAGGCAATTGAAAAGTTTCAAAGAGCAGTCAAGAATGGCCCAGAATATGTTTGCACTGTGTGCCATCGCATACTGTTTTCAAACCAAGTTGTCCCATGCAACAGAAGTGCCTATTGTTCCACACACGCAAAAGAGGCTAATGCCAACATGTGTCTGACTGCAACATTTGTGTATGAATCTTGTCAGTGTGGTTCATTCAGTGAATCTTCAACATCTGAAGTGTCCAAGAGTACATGTAAGAGATGCATGAAAGAGTGGATATGCCATGCTTGCCATAATTCATTGAAAAATGGTAAAGTTCCATCATTGGCTGTCATAAATGGAATGCAACTGGATGACATCCCAGAAGAGCTGCAGGACCTAAATTTCTTAGAAAGACAGCTTCTGGCCTTGCATATTCCATTTGCCAAAATGTTCTCTCTCCCCCGAGGTGGTCAGAAGGGTGTAACAGGACCAGTCATTTGTGTGCCTTCAAATGTTAGTAACACCATTGAAACACTTCCAAGGCAAATGAATGAATCTGCTTTCATCCAAGTAAAACTGAAAAGGAAATTGGAATACAGAGGGTATGTCTCTTACCAGTTGGTACGCCCAAATAAACTGAAGGCAGCTCTTCAATATCTTGTGGCAACCAATGATTTATACCAACACGTGCGTATCAATGACACCTGGACAAGTGAGAATTACCCGTCAAATGAAAATGTCATCTCAGACAGTCATCAGTCTAATGAGAGTAATGAACAAGAGAACAACTGTGATAGAGCTAGCCATTCCAATGGTATCGAAGTAACTGAACATTCTTGTGAGAGGACTCACTCTGAAGATATGGACTTGTCAGAAAATGGTTCTCAGTCATCAGCAATTCCACCACACTCCAAATTTTCAGAAATAAGTCACACTATCAGCCAACATGATTCTGTCGGTCAAGAAACTGTTGATGACAACACAGAAGAACCAGCTCCAACACAAAACAACTACATGATGCCCCTGGACACATGTTTACAGCCAGTTGACATTGCACAAGAGGTCTTGGACCAGCAAACCATCTACTGTGTTGCACCTGCTGAAGGCAATCGTCCTATTTCAATATTGAAGATCAAAGATGTTGAAGCATTGTCTTTCCCACAGCAGTTCCCACGTGGAAGATATCATTACAACACTGAGAGACTTGTCAAAATCGGTTTGAATCCATACTTCAATGCAAGACTTTTCAATGTCGACTCCAGGTTTTCATCTGATAATTCATACATCTTTTTCGCCCAGTATATGAGTGAACTTAGCCATACAAAATATCATTGTGATGCCATTTTCAAAGAAAAGCAAAAACGGACAATGAAGAAAAGATACCATTCTGATAACGGTTACAAGAAAAAGGAGACCAAGGCAAAGGAAACTCCAAAAGAAAAAGAACAAAATGTGCTCAAAACCAAACACTCCAACAGTGATTCAAACCAAGAACAGCATTCCAAGTACAGAAAAAGGACACATGATGGAAATTTGAAAACACCAACAGTTGATGAGGCAATTGAAAAGTTTCAAGCAGCAATCAAGAGTGGCCCAGAATATGTTTGCACTGTCTGCCATCGCATACTTTTTTTAAATCAAGTTGTTGCATGCAACAGAACTGCCTACTGTTCTACACATGCAAATGAGGCAAATGCCAACATGTGTCTGACTGGAACATTTGTGCATGAATCCTGTCAATGTGGTTCACTCAGTGAATCTTCAACATCTGAAGTGTCAAGGAGTACATGTAAGAGATGCATGAAAGAGTGGATATGCCATGCCTGCCATAATTCATTGAAAAATGGTAAAGTTCCAACATTGGCTATAATAATACTGTCTGCCATCGCATACTTTTTTTAAACCAAGTTGTTCCATGCAACAGAACTGCCTATTGTTCAACACATGCAAAAGAGACAAATGCCAACATGTGTCTGACTGGAACATTTGTGTATGAATCCTGTCAATGTGGTTCACTCAGTGAATCTTCAACATCTGAAGTGTCAGAGGCTACATGTAAGAGATGCATGAAAGAGTGGATATGCCATGCCTGCCGTAATTCATTGAAAAATGGTAAAGTTCCAACATTGGCTATAATAAATGGAATGCAACTAGATGACATCCCAAAAGAATTACAGGGCCTAAATTTCTTAGAAAGACAGCTTCTTGCCTTGCATATTCCATTTGCCAAAATGTTCTCTCTTCCAAGAGGTGGTCAGAAGGGCGTAACTGGACCAGTCATTTGTGTGCCTTCAAATGTTAGTAACACCATTGAAACGCTTCCAAGGCAAATGAATGAATCTGCTTTCATCCAAGTTAAACTGAAAAGGAAATTGGAATACAGAGGGTATGTCTCTTATCAGTTAGTACGGCCAAACAAACTGCAGGCAGCTCTTCAATATCTTGCGGCAACCAATGATTTATATCAACATGTTTCATCTCAGACAGTCATCAGTCTGATGAGAATAATGAACAACAGAACAACTGTGATAGAGCTAGCCATTCCAATGGTATTGAAGTATTAACTCGCCATATTGGTGACAGCACTCACACTGAAAATATGGACTTGTCAGAAGATGGTTCTCAGTCATCAGTAACTGCAGCACACTCCTTGGATGAAAATCTTCTACCAGACCACGTGGACTCTGACAAGGTTCAACATGTTCAAGCTACAACATTTTCTGAAATAAGTCCCACAACTAGCCAACATGATTCTGTCTGTCAAGAAACTGTTGATAACAGCCCAGAAGAACCAGCTCCAACACAAAACAACTACATGATGCCCCTGGACACATGTTTACAGCCAGTTGACATTGCACAAGAGGTCTTGGACCAGCAAACCATCTACTGCGTTGCACCTGCTGAAGGCAACCGTCCTATTTCAATATTGAAGATCAAAGATGTTGAAGCATTATCTTTCCCACAACAGTTCCCACGTGGAAGATATCACTACAACACTGAAAGACTTGTCAAAATTGGATTGAATCCTAACTTCAATGCAAGACTTTTCAATGTTGACTCTAGGTTTTCATCTGATAATTCATACATCTTTTTCGCCCAGTATATGAGTGAACTTAGCCAGTAGACAGTCATCAGTCTGATGAGAATAATGAACAACAGAACAACTGTGATAGAGCTAGCCATTCCAATGGTATTGAAGTATTAACTGGCCATACTGGTGACAGCACTGACACTGAAAATATGGACTTGTCAGAAGATGGTTCTCAGTCATCAGTAACTCCAGCACACTCCTTGGATGAAAATCTTCTACCAGACCTCATGGACTCTGACAAGGTTCAACATGTTCAAGCTACAACATTTTCTGAAATAAGTCCCACTACTAGCCAACATGATACTGTCTGTCAAGAAACTGTTGATAACAGCCCAGAAGAACCAGCTCCAACACAAAACAACTACATGATGCCCCTGGACACATGTTTACAGCCAGTTGACATTGCACAGGAGGTCCTGGACCAGCAAACCATCTACTGCGTTGCACCTGCTGAAGGCAATCGTCCTATTTCAATATTTAAGATCAAAGATGTTGAAGCATTATCTTTCCCACAACAGTTCCCACGTGGAAGATATCACTACAACACTGAAAGACTTGTCAAAATTGGATTGAATCCTTACTTCAATGCAAGACCTTTCAATGTTGACTCCAGGTTTTCATCTGATAATTCATACATCTTTTTCGCCCAGTATATGAGTGAACTTAGCCAGATTCTATCCAATATTTCCATTGCAATGCGAAAAGGATCTGCTTTCACCAGTTCTGGCAAGAAGATCACTGCAAAGATGTTGACCAACAAAGATGCTGTAAAGGAGCTGCTCAAATCTGACAAGGGTTTTAGATTTCTTCAACCAGTTCGTGAAACACCACCGTATTGGGAAAGAACACTGAAGGACTTGTTTGCCATGATTAAACAAATAGGTATCCCAACATGGTTTGTGACATTCTCTGCTGCTGATCTCAGATGGCCTGAGGTGCTGCGTGCTCTCCTGTTGAATTCCTCCAATCCCTCGAGAAACATTGAAGATCTCTCCTTCCAAGACAAGAGCAAACTCCTTCAAGAAAATCCAGTCATGGCTGCAAGGATGTTTGATCATCGTGTTCATGTTCTCTTCCATCAGTTGCTCCTCAGTAATGCTTCCCCACTTGGTAAAGTAGTAGACTTTTTCTGGGGAACAGAATTTCAGTGTCGAGGATCTCCCCACATTCACTGCCTTCTGTGGATTGAAAATGCACCCAAATTAGATGAAGACAGTGATGAAGCAGTGTGTGACTTCATTGATAGATTCATTTCAACTGAGTTGCCTGATGAAGACATTGATCCAGTCCTGTATCAGATTATCAAACAAGTGCAAACACACAGCAAGAATCACTCCCAATCATGCTTCAAAGGTAGTGGATCAAAGCAATGTCGTCTGTGTAGGTTTCTCTTCCCAAGGCCCCCCCCCCCCNGTGTTGCTGCTATTTTACCTTCCCCAAACCCCAGAAAACTTCCACCCGCAATAGCAGTTCAATTTGATGATGAGCAAGTCGGAAAGAAGACCAGGAGTACTTCCAAGTATAGAAACTCCATTCCATCGGGATCTGTTGCAATTGAACCAATTCAAGGAAAACTTGAACACACAAATGTCACCAGAACTCAATATCCCTTGTCATTGGCGTGGGCGTGCACCATTCACAAGACACAAGGCAAAACTATGAAGCAAATAGTAGTCTCTCTCAAAACTGTCTTCACCGCTGGCCAAGCATATGTTGCACTAAGCAGAGTTTCATCAATTGATGGCCTCCATCTTCTTGATTACAACCCTTCTGTGTTGTACTGCTTTGCTGCTGTAAAAGATGGCCTCGCTGAAATGGACAAGTTACCTGATTCCAACAATCCAATTGAACTCGACAGTTCTGACTGCCTGAAAATAATCCACCACAATGTAGAAGGACTTGTTGCTCACTTTGATGACCTCCAACACAATCAGGATTTTCCACATGCTGATGTGATCTGTCTGTCTGAAACATGGCTCCAAACTTCCTCCACAGAAACCATACAGATCCCCAACTATACACTCTACAAAAGCAACAGAATGACATGCTACAGCAGTGATAGTACATTCTACCAGAAACAAAGAGGTGGAGTTGCTGTATACCTCAAAGACTCCCTCTGTTCTCATCAATTTGATCTTGGTGTCCAAAATCTTGAATACCTAGCTGTTTACATCCAACAAGATGACATTGCCTCTCTTGTTATTGTCATTTATAGACCACCAGGGTACAATTCCACAGCATTCTGCCAGACTTTGCAAAGCGCTCTAGAAAATGCAGACTCCCCCTTTCCTGACCACATTATAGTAACTGGAGACTTCAATGAAGATCTCAACCAGCAAAGCACACCGATCAAGGACACTTTCACAACCCATGGCTACAAGCAGCTGATTACTGCCCCAACAACAACTGAGGGCACACATATTGACCATATTTATGTGAAATCATCTACACCTGCTGACACTATCCAATCAGGCGTCCTTTGCACTTACTACAGTTACCATGAGCCAGTGTACTGTATTCTGCCTGTGTCATGTCTGTAATGCTTCAGTCTTATTTCCAGAAATAAAAGGACACATCAAGACTGACCTCGGTGCATTTTACCCATTTTACTAATCCCTTCCATCAATGTTACAGGTAGATTACCCTCCAAAAGTTGGGGAACACGCATGCCAGACAGTCAGTTTCATATAAAGTGTCATTCATTTCGTTTACTGGTGTTTTGCTCGCAATTTATGGTACCGGGTACAATTTAGTCATAGTATGCGCTTCTGATTAAAACTATTTTGTGTGATTGACATTTTGAACTCATCAAAATGATGAAAAGGTTGAAATTTGATATTTTGTTGATATTTTAATCTGCCACCTCATCACACAGAGATTTTTCAATGGCATTTGTTTTTTATAGCTCAAGACCGTGCAATATAAATTACTGAAGGTTTGAAACTCATACCAACACGAATATTCGAAATGTGATGCAATATCAGTTCCCCGTTGATTATACATGTACTGATTTTGATATTATGAAATTTACACAAAGGGCAACTGAAAGGTATCAAGACACTCTGATATCTATGTGGCACATTGGTATCAACATAACTGAGATCTCGGTGGTTCAGTATCATATAATTCTGTAATTATGTTGAAAATATCAAGATAATGGCAAATTATCAAAATGATAAATGCCTTTAAATTATCCCGTCGTCATTATGCTACCAGTCAGTGAATCATAAATGGCACCTTTCGGATTAAGACTCTCTTTCTACATGTCATGAAAAAGAAATGAAAATGTTTGTGTGATACTAGTATGGTAACAAATTTTGTGAAGCACAGTAAAANCCACAGAGTGAACAGTGAACACTTGTTCTGGTCCCAAAATTACATTTTACCTCTCAATAGTGAATGCCAAAAACCAAGCTTTCAACATTTTTGATGTTAACAAGCACATCATATGCATGACTACACTTGTATTTACCCCAATTAGTTTTTGGTTTTGGTTAGACAGCTTGAGCTGAGATGTTAATATATTGTTCCAAGGTGTGAATCCTGAATTGTTCTGATCAATTAGTGTCAAGTTGTGAATGATGGTCACTGATCATGGCTATCTTTATAAGGGTCAATGAGATGATATTTGTCATTGGTGTTCACTGCACTGGCCACTGCTATCTTAGGGTCATTGAGATGATAGATTTGTGAATTTCTCTTTGGTCACCTTTATAATCATGATAATGGCAGACTTTGAATCAGTCGTTCATTCATTATCAGAGACAGCTGCCAAGATGCCAAAGAGAAAAATACTTACAGATGTGATATTTATATATTAAATGGCTATGATGAATGCGGCTCCTCCCCTAGCCGTATTGCGGCTTTTACAGGGGTAGGGCCCGCCTATCTGAGCCACAAATAAAAAAAAGAGAAAAATCCTCACCCTTACCCTGAACCTTGATGTTTATTGGTATAATGAACGTTCATAAAGTATGTGAGAGTTGGGTTGTTCTTTGGCACCCACCACCCCCGGGCCCTCCTCATAGTGAACACCTCCATACACACCTCTATATTCAAAGTTATTATTTTTACAAACATCCCTGATGGCCACAAATGATCTTACTAGTGACTAAAATGTCAGGAGAACATAACTTAACCAAGTTTGTGACAAGTTCATCCCGTGGATACAGAACGCAGCAGAATATGTTACAATAATGAAA
>NMRB01003780.1:8553-24355 GCA_002633025.1 Notospermus geniculatus | reverse complement strand
AGGCAGCATGCTCAAACGTTGGTCTTGCTGACTGATGTTGCAGTCAGATTATTGGTCGTTCCTATTTTCTTCTGAGTTCAATGTCATGCAAGATTTGCATCCTGAGGAAATCAGTGTTCTTAGCACTCACTCCCTTCGTCACCGCCGTAATGTCTCAGTGGTTTATGTCCAGTGATGTAGGGACTGAGTGGTATGAACTGCTGATTATCTAGGAAGTTGGACTCGAGGCCTAACTCGCCTGTATCACCAGAGATCGAACAACTATTGAGATTTCAACCTTTGACTTTCCCTTCCACTTGAGAGAGATTCTTGGCTGATATCATGGTTGTAATGAGTCTGATATGACGGATACCTCCAGCTGATGATGCATGAGATATACACTCCTGACAGATATGAACAGATCAGGAATGGGATATCTACGTATAGTATAGTGCCCACACACTGTTTGAAATCTTACCTACAGAGTTGGATCTTGTGCTGTGTGCTACACTCCGAGGTAAAATATGGGAATCTCATGCAGTGCGATCATATCAGCGAGCCATGTTTCTGATCAAAAACTTTATACCTCATCTCAGGGAGTTAATAATGTCTGTGACACATACAGCTAAAATTTCCCTCTTGCAGACATGAATTTGTTAGTGTGTGCTGGCAGCTTTGAGAGTGATGTCAATGAGATGATTTCACAGACATGAATTGTGGTGTGTGTGTTGTCAGCTCTCGGCAGACCGTCAATTTGGCTGTGGAAGAGTTGATGAGTTATAAGTCACAAAGCTTACCAACTCCATCGATTCTACTTTTTCTGCTAATCTCAATTATTATCCGGCATGGTTACTTACGTCTGCTATTGTTGCATTATTGTGGGATTACCATTTCCACCAACATTCAGACACCTGGTGTTGGTTCCATTGAACATGTATGCACTGCCTACATGACTGTATGCCAATGTACCATTCCTTTAGGCCAGGTTAGGTTGAAGCCATCATAAGGTGTTCTCTTCCCCTTGGTTATTGGGAAAATGTTTCAAAAAAGATCTCCTGATCATCATAGACCAAGAGTTCACAACTCAAAAGGTTCAAATTCCAATAACTTGGCATTTGCATTCACACCCACACATTGCTGTGCTTCCGTCAAAAACGTGCTTCTGTCAACATCCCAAAGGTAAGATTTTGTTGGATATACAGCATTTGGAATCAGTTCACATTCTTCCATAGCCCCCTCCCCCATTCATCTGGTAGCCATTTGGATCAAGCGATTTTATTGGTAAGTACTTGCTGTTACTTGAAACTTCATACAGGCAAACAAGCCTTAGGAAACAAGTGTAAGATCTTACCATAGAAGCTAGTCAATGGATTATGATATTTGCGTGAGTATTGCTTAAGGAAAAATGGGCATCATTGGATAGCGACACCTCTGATAGCTCTTGTGTTCTTTGCTGTGATGTATGTTATGCATACTCCTTGGTATTCTTTGATCAACCTGAGCTGGTGATGTTGTCAGCCCAGGTAAGGCCCTGCACATCGCTTTGAAATGATCCATTCCACTTGCCAAATCAAAAAAAAATGCATTGGTGATCTGAACAATTCCCCTTATGAGTGTTTCACATGTGAACAGGGCCATCCCTGAACTAAAATAAGTTCCAAGATAATGAGATTGTGATTACACTAGCTTTCATGTTGATAGATGGTCCCTTTTATTAGCTCACCTCTGTGAGGTGAGCTTCTCCCATGGTGTGTCGTCCGTCGTCCGTCGTCGTCGTCGTCCGTCGTCGTCGTCCGTCGTCGTTAACAGGGGTGGCACGTTTCTAAACCGCTTGGGTTACAGACTTGAAATTTGGTGTACAGGTACCCTATGGTAAAAACTATCTCTGGACCGAAACTTAGCGCTGCTGCTTGTACACTCTGGCCTGTAGGGGGCGCTTTGTGAAAACCTTCTTTCGGCCATATCTCCTGAACGCTGTTAGCCAGAACCACGAAACTTTTATGGTGGGTTCCTCTGATGAGACTACATCACATAAATCCCGGGTTTTTGATTTGACCTACTTTTCAAGGTCACAGAGGTCAAAGTTCAAAATTCACTGTTTGGTGGCACATTTCATTGCTATTTGACATAGAGTGTTGTGATTTGGTGTGAAGATATATCTAGGCACCCTGCACGAATGCACCAAATTTCAACCCGATCGGACTTCAAATATGGCCGCCAGGAAGCCATCTTGAAAAATGGACTTTGACCCACATTTTATAAATGGGAGTAGGTAGGATGTTTTAACGTTGTCAAAATATGTATCTAGGTACCATATAAATATATGGTAAATTTCAGGCAGATTCGACGTCAAATATGGCCGCCAGGGAGCCATCTTGAAAAATGGACTTCGACCCACACCTCATAAATAGTGGTAGCTAGGATGCTTTAACCGTGCCTAAATATGTGTCTTGGTACCGTCTACTTATATGCCAAATTTCGGTTCGATTGGACTTCAACATTGCTGCCAGGCGGCCATCTTGAAAAATTGACTTTGGCCATATCTCATCGGTAGTAAATGTTACGATGTTTCTGCACTAATCCTTCACCATTCAGTGTATCGCCAGGCTACTCACACTTCATACTCTGTCACAGAGGTGAGCACAATGGCCCTGGCCATTTCATTTAATGTACTGTTCTCATGGACACATAAAAGTGATGAAGCAAGGTTGACCCCAGCTTGGTTGATACATCATTCAAAACTGTCACAAATTGCGGTAGTGGTTTCAATACATCCAATGAACTCTAAAACCTGGACTTCATTCTATTCGTTATTGTGCAGAGGGAGAGATTGTCATGGGCCTAGTTATGGACACTAAAAGAATCAGCAATTCACAGTTAGACCCGAAAATAGTGCCATGTCATTCTAATAACACACTTATTGAATAACACTGAATCATCTTCATAATACATGTACATATATATAATCATATGCCCCAAAATTGCCAATGAATTGGACAAGTTGGCACTGCCTATACCCTACATGTTGGTTGTATTCACGAGCAACATTGTCAGAGTAGGACACAGTGCTTGATAGGCCCTTTTACACGGTGCATGTGCGTTCCAGATAGATTAGATCAAGGAGGGTTCGGTCATTTTTCCCCGTGTATTAAAGCGAAACAACTGACCTCCACCTTCCTCGAGCCAGTCGGTTCGGGACGGTGGAGGTGCTTTGCTTCTCAAGCCGGGAAAATCAAAAGAAAGTTACAGTTAAAGAAAGTTTTCTGTTTTGTCAAAAGCTTGAGCTGGCGTCAACAGTCCTCTAGTGGAAACAACTCAATTCATTTTTGCTTTGCCTCTGTGTACCGCATCCCCCTCCCATTTGTTCTCTGTATATACTGTGCCAAATCATCCTGAGAACATCAGGGGTTCTTAGTGCTCATTCCCTTCGTCCTGCACGTGACAAATGGAACGAGTGCTAAGAACTCTTAAGTAATGTTCTCAGGATGGTACCAAATGTTCGTTGGAAATATTGGCTACCCATGGTAGCCAACTGATTGAGAGCTTTGAATTCAAAATATTTTTGGAGTAAAATGTGGCTATATCGTACTGTGCATACCAGGGGACTTTCCTGCAGTACTTCTTCGCGTTCCGGGATGTCAGGGGATAATTCTTTGGGGAAAACTCTTCTTCTTGCTTCCTTCTAACTTATGTGTTTTAATTTTTGTCGTTTAGGATGTCAGTGGTACTAGCAAGGCACATGACCAGAGTAACAACCCCTTTGGTGACGATCCTTTTGGTATAAACTCAAATTCCAATTTGGGTGACGGATTCCAGTCTGGTGATCTTCTTGGTGGGAGTCTCGAAGCAGAGTTTGCCGCCAGCATTTCCAGTATAAAAAGCACAGAAACGACAGAAGTTGCTCAAGAGGAGAAAAGTCACGGCCAAGAATTTGATTTGTTGACTCCTGAAACAAAAAACGTGCAAGAGTTAGAGTCGCCGCAGACGCCTGGTACAGAAGAGCCTTCAGAGGGATTTAGCGAGGAGGCAGGTGATTATCGTGAGGAGCAGTACGAGGACTTGCGAAACGATTACGGTGAGGAGCATTTTGAGGGGTACAGGACTGAAACTCAGGACACTCGTGAGGTGATACCTGAGGAGTACGAGCAGGAGGAAGTAGAAAGGGAACAACTAGTGGATTATCAGGAACCTGAACCAGAGTATCGGGAACCTGAGCCGACATATCACGAGCCTGAACCGGAGTATCGTGAGCCTGAGCAGGATTATCGCGAACCTGAGCCGGAGTATCACCAAGAACCAGAGTACGAGGAGGAACCTGAGAGAGAAGTGGAGTATCGCCAGGAACCTGAAGTCCATCACCACGAGGAATTTCACGCGGAGCAAGCTGTTTTGTACGAGGAAGACGAAGAAGAGCCTCCACAGGAATACGTTGAGGAGGTACAAGATCAGGTAGAAGAGGATTACAAAGAAGAGGAATACCGTGACGAGCCTGCGCAGGAAGCTTACAGCCCTGTCCGCGACGAGGATAATTTTATTGGACAGATAGAGGAAATCGAAAGAATGGCATCGCACACGATTAGCCCAGAAACACCAGAATCTCCTGTGCATGAGATTACTACACCATCTAGTGATAGTGGAGTTATCACTGAGCAAGTGGCTACACATGTGACGGAGGATGGTGGTACAAAACGCACTGTGACGGAGACTGTGAAGGAGGTACAGGAAGGTGGAAGGACCATCATCCAGACAGAGGTGGTCACGGAAACACGCACGGAGAGAATTGTTGAGGATGAAGAGGTGAGTAAAGTTATCATACGGTACTCCTTTGAAACTTGGTGGCTGTTCAGAAAGGGATCTTACCCTTCTCTAACAGGGCATTGACAAGGTCCCCATCCTAAAATGACCATGTAGCCCTCATGTGGTGACTACTGCTGAACCACCACGAACCTTGCACATAGTTTAGGCCTGTTGTAGATACAAAGTCCACATTTGCACTGGCTTTATTGAATTCCAGAGGGAGGGAAGTTTCAGCAGATTGAAGATCATCGCGGAGTGCCCGACCAAGAGAGATGTTCCACTTTGTTGTTCTTGTAATTGAGTGGACATCGGTTCTTGACTACCTTCATGAATGAATCACAGGTCACACCTGGCTTCACTGTATGCTTTGATGACTTTATGAAACATGATTAGACTTCTGTTATTTTACAAGAGGGTGGAACATTCGTTAAAAACCCTAGTGACTCAGCATGCGAGACTGGAGGAGTTAGACAAAAACGACATAACGAGCACACAACGTTTTGTATAATGAAGAAGTCTTGGCATCTTTCCTGAAATTCCTGGATTCTGTTTTACTATGACGGCTTCAACGTTATCGCCACCTAGTGGCTTGGCTCATCTTCATCTCATCTATCTCTTTCCGAGGGCGAACTCCTTTCAGGTCAGTATTTTGTACAGTTGTTGCCCCACTCTCTCTCAAGCACGTAACACGTGTCGTTCAACAAAACTTGTCATCCACCGGAGATCCTCCGCCATCCCCAACAATTGTCTTTAGGGGGTTGGTTCTAGCCAGCTTTCCTGTCCACTGATCATCAGGGGACAGGTCTGTAGGATGTGTTTGGTGTTAGCTCACCACTTCACCATCTCCACATTCACTGTTGGCTGCTTGGCTCAGACCCCTGGTCTCTCAGATGTTGGTTGCGTCTGCAGTGCCCTGTTCCGAGATGGTAGATTGAAACCTGGCCTCCTCTGTCATGTCTGTTCAGCTGATTGATGCTGTCTTTGTCTGGGTGGATTCTGAAATCATTCATCTCGCAGCTCTGCCATCCTTGTTGAACATCTGGTGACAAAACGGGTAACCATGTCTTGCTGTCATAGAAAACAATGCCCACGTGTGTAAGTTGACTTTCCAAACACCAAGATGAGCTAATTTCAAGGGGATGTGTTTCATCCATGTCATCAGTCTTCCTTTGTCTGCAGGTTAGAACCTTGTTATCGCTGTAGCCTGCTGTGAGAGTACTTGGTCAATATTTTGGGTATCTTTTAAGGAACACGTCTGTGCCGATTTTGTGCCTTTGACCCGAAAGTTGTGTCTCAATTTACAATGGAATTGTTGTCCTTCGAAACTCGTACACCTCCATTCTGTCGTCAAGGATTTCCTTCTTATGCATTCTGCTACAAACCAGTCAGGCCCCCGCCGACTGTTCAGGGCCTCAGCCCTGCTGTGGACCTGGAGGTAAGCATGCCTGTTGATCTTGCTTCTGGACTGAAGTAGTGCTCGTCTTCGTATTGCGCGGGATGTGTTGAGGTACAGTAGTGTTGGCCTACTCCTGTTGAGTCAAAATAGAGTAGATTTGGTAATGACATGCTGTCCAGCTGATAAAGACTCGGGATCGCTCCATGCCATTGAACTTGATGGTGCATTTGTCCTTTTGTACTGTGTCATGGACGCTGTATTGTGTGAATGTTGCTGGCCCAATCAGGCCTATTATAATCCAGCTTCACAGAATGAACTTATGAAATTTAAATTGAGTTCAATGTACAGTGCCAGCGAACCAGAAGCCAGTGGCAACCAGCTGCGGCCAACAGCAAACAAATAAAATGATTGTTTTCTGTGAAAGCAAATTTGAGACAGCTGTGGATTTCGAAGTCTTTAGCATAATTCATGCAAATAAAATGATCCTTTAGGCCTAGTATTCGTGTTGGTTTCTGTACTCAATATTTCACCTCAGTTGCTCCCAGCTATTCATCATGGATGTACATGTTTTATGACAACTTGCATTCGACTTCAGTATGCAGTAGTGTGTTCCATTGTAAAGTTGCAGAACTTACGAGTGACTGCTCAAATTTGGATTATTTTGCAATCATTTTGGGTGGAGTTTGATTCCAAGTGACGAAGTGGGTGGAGTGATCTGTTTGTTGTGAGTCCGTGACAGCTTGCCTCGGCCAGCATATAGTTGAACTTGGGATTCTGCATCTAGGTCACATTGGCAGCTTGGTGGATGACAATTTGGTGGAAGTGGAATTCTGGTGAGAATAACATAGGACACACCCAAACCCTGGATAAAAGGAGATGATCTCTCATTAGTTGCTGCCAGCTTGTCCAACAGTCGAGGTGGTTCATAAGGGGTATCATAGCGTATTTGGCTCAAAGTTGACTCCAGTAGTAGGCCTAGTACCGTACGGCGCACAGTAGCAGGTTGTTAAAGTAGCATTGACGACCAACTCAATGGCGTTGCAGTGATTTGTTGTTGTGTGCACAGCTGTTTTTTTGCGTTATTTTATTTTCATGATGTGTCAGATTATTGAGGCCTAGGCGGGGGTCCTCCATGTGGGTATGGCTTCTGTTATTGATGGAAATCAAATCTACTTCATCAGCTGTTTCTGCATCGCTGTGTTGCGTATGTTTTTTGTAACACAAGATATATCTGGTTGCAGCAAAGCATTTGATTTCAGGTACCGGGTATACATTTGAGAGTTACGGAGTACTTTTCGTGCTCCACACGTGCCTAACCCTTGTGACTGGAAGGTCATATTTCAGGTCCTGGAACTGAGACTCTTTATTGTATTTTGGCTGATATCGGCTTTTCACGGTTTCCATGGATTTGGTGCCTTTTGTGATTCCAGTTTGTGAAAGGTTGTGACAAAACTTATAGAAGCTGCTGTGGATTTGGATATGTGCAAGGAATCAATGTGGCACAGTCTTGGATCATTCATGCAGACATCATAAAAAGGGTAATGAACTTGCGAGTTGCGACAAAAACATTCATTGGACCATTTGCAATGTAATTATGTCACTTCGAAATTGGAAAAGTTTGGCAATGTATTAACCATTTGCCATTACAGCATTCAAACTCTACACTTCACCAAAAGGATAGCAGCCGACAAATTTAGCAGGAGTCACTGAAAAGGTAGTGGAAATTTAGGGACCACAATTCTGCCATCGCCTTGGTAATTTGACAACAGGTTTAGGAAGGACATCTTTTCTTTATTTCAAAAATGGTTGGAGAAAGCAGGAATGATTCAAAGACGACACCTTTGCCAAAGTCAAAGGTAGAGTATGGGTGGATGATTTGCACAGGTTGACGGTTCATCCCATCATCAGCTTCTGTCTTCTGCTGCAGTTTGAAAGGTTCTTTTCTCGTCTTCTGTTTCCTCATCTTTTGTGTTCTGGTCTTGGATCTTTGGTTGTGGGTAATCTACTCATAATATTCATATTTTCTCATGTTTTTGTGATCTGAAAGTACACATACCAGTGTCACGTTTGAAGACAAGACTCATGTGAATTGCATGCCATAACAGATCAACACTCACGTGAATAAAAGACCAAGACTTGTGTGAATATTACAGAAACATACCAAGACCTGTGTGAATATTATATAACACTGCAGTTTTTTTGCTGATCAGATGCAGGCAAAAAACCTCCTTTTTGACAGAAATCTGATTGAGAATTCTTTAGCTGAGATACTCGTTATTACCATTCAAAGGCCTATCAGGCCTTTATATTCCCCCAAATTAACAACGTTTAACGTCGGAGCCCAAATTAAGGGCACCCAAATTTGAGTCTTGTTTTACATTTAAATGGGAATCTCAGATGCCTGGAAATGGTGTCTTTCATCCTCTATTTTCCAAAAATTTTCGAATGAGGGAGGGAACCCCCACCTCGCGCTCCCCCTGATCGTGCGTTCGGCGCTCTGATGGGGACTTCGGCCCAATACCACCGTAAACAGAAATAGCCCAAATTAGGGAATATAAAGGCCTGCCTATGCTGTCAAAATACCAATCAAGAAGCTCATCAACTTGTCAAAGGATTCTATTGTAGGCCTATTGTTATCTGTTGAATTGCATGAATACTTCTGCACATTCCCACCGTGTGGCTCTCATTCTCAAAACACCTGACATGGCTATGGCTATACATATGATATTGTCCATTGTGTGGTTCATATCATATTATAGTACATAGACTATTATCGTTTGGCCAACTAGAATAATGTGAGTCAGGCCTACATTGGGCATAGGCCAATCGTGGTGGAAAGGAAGTTTCGTTATTTGAGGTGGGTTTCATTTTTTCACCCGTCTGTGATCCAAACGGGATATCACAAAATCATTGTATCTGTTTGTCTCCATGTTGAAATCATGCATTGTATCATATTGTTGGTTAGTGATATTGAACTTTTCTGTAGCCTTTTTTGACAGTGTGAAGTACAGACATCGACTGAGTGGGTAGCAAAACCAAAAGTTCCTTTCTTCGTTTTGGCTCCACCCTATAGGCCCCACTATCGTGACTGTGGAAGTTACCTTGGATTAAAGACCCTACTGCTTTGTTGCTGTCGTCTACTTCTTTCTTAAGCGGTCTTGAGAGAACGGTGAGACATGGCTGATTGCTTGGTTGTGGGCCGAGTTCTGAGACCAGTATGTTCAAAGACAGATCATACTTGAACATTTTACCATCTGTGTGCGCACACCAATGTTCTTCTTTCTTGTTCGGTTCATATCACTTCACCAGTTGAAAATGCCAAACAAAGAATTGTCTCCTTATCTGAAATCTGGGTTTTCAGATCAGAGATATTGCCGAATTCGGGGTTTTCTCTCGGACGGCAATGAATTGGTGTTGGGGGATCGTAGTCAACACTATAACGGATTACACTTCATTGGCTTGACCAGTGAAATAATAAATTCTATTATTGAATGTCAAATGAGCAAATAAGCCTATGAGATGTAAAGCTAATCCACCCAGGAAATGGTTTTTGCCAATGCAGGCTTATGCAGGTTGGCCTGCTGATATACTAGGTCATGCCAAATGGCAGTGCATCTTATGTGGCCTACTTGTGGCTTTTGTAGGCCTAGGTGTGCTAAGCTAGGTATGTGAAATGCAGGGAGTTGGTGTATGTTAAATAATGATATACGACCTCTTCGCCAGAAATGTTTCCGGAAAGGCAGGGGTATAGTGGAAGGTGCTATATGTAGGCAGCTCATTATTTCCTGAAAATGGATCTAAGCCAAGCTTTATTTCGATTAAAGATTAAGATTATGAACTAAAAAAGCATACTGTATTTAAAGGAGTTACTCCGAATGATCAATTCATCATGATTTATTACATTGCATTTCCTATCATTTCATATCCCTTTTTTATGTATCACCCTGTATGAACTACATCCTCCCATAGCAGGGTTTGGTCTCACTCCTTCATACGCTTACACCGGATGAAGAGCTGTGAGGTAAAAACCCTCGCCGTGGGAGGATGTACACCTTCACTAACATCACATTGCATTTTATTTCATTTCATTCCATCCCGTATTACAGGACGCTTACATTGACTCTCCCTCACCAAACCAAAGTCCCGCTCACCGATCACGATTTGGCCAGGCATGCCGCTTACCAACTCGCCCATTTGTTGCCTCCACCTACACGGATGAGATAAGTCCTGTTCTTGACGTAAGTCTTAGAACGTGATGTTATTGGTGTTGTAACACATCGATGTTGTGGTGTCCTTTCACTCTCTATGTGTTTTTGTTTTCTGTGTTGTCCATCTCACCTTTGCTTCATGTTATAAGTCGAAGTCACGAAGTCTCCTGAAAATACCCGAGGTCTTCTCTAACTCTGCTCTACAACTTCCTAACTAATGGGAGACTACTCCTGCCATTGAGAGACCACCTGTTAGCTCTCCTAGTACATCACGAAATTTAACATCACAGACGTAAATCATGGCCTCCACGTCATTTTGGATGACGTTGTGGCGTGCACTTCTTCTCTGTGACGTCAAATTTCATGACGTTCTAGCACCGCTAACTAGTGGTGGCCTCTAATGGCAGGAAAGTCGCCCATTGGCAATACCTCCTCTCGGTTGTGTGGGTTGGTCTTCGTGCAACCTCCGTCACATCATTGAAACTCTAAAGACAAACCAAAGTGCCCGTGGTTCTAAAAGACTAGATATCAAAGCTGAATTCTTATATCTTGGTCATTTGGAGGAAGATTGTGATAACCTGTGTGTCATAAGCTGGTTAAAATGAGTTAAAAAGGTACTGGGAAGCCTTTGGATGTATACACTCTATCAAACAATGAAGGTTTCAACACCAGTATCGAACATGAATTCAGTGCTGATGCAAAAATGAGAAGGTATCGTTGACTGTTGCTGAAAGGGGGTAATTTTGAACATGATTGTGATATATTGGCTGGTATATTGTTGGATTGCCTTCAAAATAGGCTCTTTCATTGAGACCACTGCTCGGTGAAAGTGCTGAGACCACTGCTTAGTGGTATCTAAGCAGTTGTCTCAGCCCTTTCACTGTCGGTACTGGAGTCCAGTCAACGTTTGGCGTTGCCAATATTCATTCTGAAGACTACAACTCGCTCTCGCTCGCTGCCAGAACCTCTCTATGTGACACTCCATCTGTGTTGCTTCTTTAGGGTATCGAGTTTCTTGTTGTCAGTAAAAAGGCCTCAAAGTTCTTTTTGATGTCCCTGTCTTTGTGTACGCTCTTTAATGCTTTGTCTCCTCTTGTCTTACCTGCAGAAAGTATTCAGATTGTGTATCATCTGTTTCATCCTCCCACAGCAGTGGTTTTTCCCTCCCTCCTCTTCATCCACTAATTCGAGTACATGGAGAGGAGCGAGACCAAAGCCCTGCTATGGCAGGATGCGCCTGCTTTGCCATTTGATCTGGGCAGCGATTTGTTTACCTCTCTACATTGTGTCTGGGGAAAGGTACTTGGACGATTGTCCAGCTGTGTACTTTCTGTTTGTTGTGTTGTTCAAAGTTACAGGGATGACCCTTCAATTCCTGTTGTGGTGGGTTTTGTGGTTGTAGGTTGTAAGTTTTGATTTCCAGTCACAAACGTTCTTCATATGTGATTGCGGGGAGCTGATGGATCAAAGTAATAGCTCTCTCTTGTGTACAGCCTAGTACATCTGGTGTGGAATATACTGACTACTTTAATCAACCACCCTCCCACTGAACATCCAATTCTTCCTGTGATAGCGAGGATGACCTGTGACAGTTGGCAGATTATCAGTGAAAACGTTGGGCAGCAGCCGCATTTTTGCTCAGTGTCCTTCAAAAAGAGTATTGCTCTCAAAAATTCTCGAATACATCAGTGTCAAATATGCAACATGTCACAGGACAGGACAAATCAGGCTGTCAGGCTTGTGTATGACTGCAGCTTTTGATTGTCATGAAAATTTGCAATGAGTAGATGAAAGGACTGTAATTATTGCCAATGAGATCCACTCCACAAAATTTCCGTAATTAGTATAATTGGTGTCGCATAAAAGTGTGCCATTTGTTGATGGTGTTTTTTCTTGGCACTGTTTTCTATCCTGTCATACATTTGGTGCAACAACTTTGTTCAGTTATGAAAGATTTTAAAGGAAAAAAATATTGACTGGTAGAATTGTATCAGATGTGCAGTTTTAGTTCTAGGACGCATTGTGTGCCAGCGATGTCTGCGTGCATGGACAGGCCTACCTGATTTTAACCTGAATTAGCCCCTAGTGTTCACCAAAATGCCCCCTTGGACTTGGTTTGTATGAAACCCCTCAACCATGGATAGCACATTAGGATTGAAAGGGTTAACTTCATTGACGAATGTCTTATGCGAAGGCCTGGCCTAATCAATTCAATGTTTTATTCATAACATTGATGACAATCATGTGCAAAATGTTCTGCTCAATCTGCAGAATCTATCATTGTACAAAAACATGTTTGGTTTTGGTGAACTCAAAGTGAGAGAATGTAAGATTCCACGAAAACAAGAAAGTGTAGACATCGTTTTAACTTCAGTCATGGTATGTTTGGGAACTTTTTAACTGATATGACCTAACATTCAAGTAATTAGTAGGTCTTTCCTATTCATTACTTTCCACTAGTACTGACACTAAATTCTTACAGGCCTAGGCCTGTTACAGAAGGGTCCACAAGTTAGTGTGACTAACACATGCATACGTACACTACTGTGACTATCTGGTCACTTGAATTCTGCTCATATATTTTGACTTGGATAACTTTTTTGGAAGTGATGGCTGAAACTTTGGTGCTCAGTCCCCAAATGGCCGGACTATCTCGTGCCCTTCGTAAGATGACCATGTCACCAACACGGACAAGGGTTACTTCTTGGGTAAGATTCTGGAATTTCCTTGGCAACTGCATGATAACATGCTGGAGAAGTTTGGAGGATCTTTCCTTCCTCCCAGGACATTGGTGCCTTGGTAATGGGCAAAGACTTGGGTAAAATGGATGTAGCCTCGGCTATCTAGACTCAGTTGTGGACTGTTCACAGTTGCATGTCCAACTCGACAACTGCATTTTACCCAAAATTTTAGCCCACTATTCAATGAAGGAACCTTATGGCTGTATGTAGTCAGCAATGATAATAGATGACTGAGAAAATGAAAAGTATTGTTGCATTCACTACTGAGTCAGATTTAAAGCTGATTTTGGGTGTAGCCCCCAGTCTTCTTTGTGAAATGAAAATTCCCAAAAATTAGGTCAGTACGTCAAATTGACATTTACAGCGATATTTTTTAACCATCTAAGCGCCAGCTGCTGCTGCTGCTGCCATGAAAATATGCTTACTTCCTCATTGTCCGTGCCAACTTCCCCAGTGGAAATACATCCACGTGCCACCAGGATTTCGTCAATACCATTGTCGGATGACTTCATTGGCTGGGCCTGGTGTGAGCAGCTCGCTGTTATGAAACAGCTGTTGATAGGCCTAGTACATGTATGTTATAGGCCCGTAGTGTAGGTCCAGGCGGTCGTGAAGAGAATGCGGTGTGGAAATCAATAATATGGGAAATATCCATTGCTGGTGATGAATTACATTTGCGCAGAGTTATTGGGAAATAACGTGAATAACCGGATGCTAGAATTTGTTGGTGTTTATGCGTAATCATGTGGTGGGTTGGGATGATGGGTGGAGTCATGGATATTTGACCAAGTCGCATGGCCTCATCAAATTTTTCCGTCTAGTAGTAGCAAGGATATCCTCATGAAGTCGTGGCTGTACCGGATCTTCCAGAGTGTGGAGTACTCCTGAAAGTCTGTTGTCAGTTTCATTGACTGGATAGCTTAGTAGTGTTGTACATTTCAGATTCCATCAACAGGATTCTTATACATGTAGAGTGCTTTTGAGCTTTGTCTAATGGCTTTAATTGCTGAGGTCATTGTGTGAGAGGTGAGCTAAGGGTGGTGGTTCTATCATCACATAACTTGACAAAAATTCGCCTTCATTCCCGTTTAAAGATGCGTGAATGCTAGCCGCTTTGTGGGAGATGACCTTTGAAGTAATAGCTCCATTATCTCAGTGCAGATATCCTGAAATGTACATGCACATTGTTATTGAACATACACTCATCCTTCTCCAATATTTGTCCATATCATTTATTCCCACTACACTAGAGTAAACTGACCCAGGTGGTCTTGTCCCTGAGTTTAATTGCTGACCATGACATGAACTTTAATGAATTTCCGATTTATGGAATAGACGATCCGTTGCCTTGGCAATGGACACAGGAATGATTTTCCAACCCTTGAAATTCTTTTTTTATACGGATGGCATTTAGCAGGATTTGTTCAAACAAACCATGGCAGCCATGAAAATGGCTCTAATTTGGAGGTACATGTACAGCCAAGTTGAGAGCCATTTTTGCCCATGAATCATGGTGGGCCTACTTCACCTGAAGTTCCAATTATTTCATTTGGCACCCACATTGACTTTTGAATATCAAGCACCATCTGTACTGCACAACCGCATTGACCTGTTACAGGTGCCAATAAGTGAACGCCCAGGCCTATGTGGTGTTTTTAAAGGTATAGGCTTATGAAGTATACCATTGGCTTTGGCTGAGAGTTTGGGACTGCCCAACAAAATGTTTGCTATAAGTTGAACTTGATCCTCTGACTCAACCATCGAGATGCTACTGGTACATCTGTTGCTATCATTGAAACCTATTAGAGAGCATGAGAACACATACATGTACTTGCCTACTCATTACACCATCCCACGATTACCAGGTTGCATGGTCTTTCAGGGTAAGGGAGGGAGAGGTGACTGTTGACTGGTTACTGTCATTGGCGCATACATACCCGGAGCACTCCCCTGTCAAGACATAATTTTCTTGACATCGGAGTGCCGTGGAGTCAGTCGAGGGTTGCACCATAGTTCATCAGTGAAGCAAATTGGGATTTGCCTATTTCAAGGTTGATCAAGCATGTCTAGGGGTTGGTACATAAATTTTCAATGATGCCTATCTTCCCCAGGTAAGGTTTGCCACGCCACCTAGTGAGAAAAAGTCACAGCTTTCGCTGACAAACACCAATTCAAATGCAGTGAGTTCAAGTACACTATATCAGACTGGGGGAGGTTGATGGGGCCATTTTTCGGTGGTTTTTTCCAACACATACATACACATTTTTTGGAATTGAGACATTTTGTTGTGGGTCACTCTGGTAGTTTCTCATTTGGACCTGGTTGTGGCATTTGTCCATTTCTTCTGGGGAAGTAGAAGGTTTAGCAAATCACAGTTGGTGAAGGGTTTAAAGTCTTTTTCCTGTGATTATAGACAAAAGGTGGGAGAGTGCTGTCCTTTTCGTTGTTTCCCTTGCAAAAAAATCTTTTGAAATAATAATAGCAGGGAAAAAAGTCCCACATTCCACTGAAGGCTAGACCAAAAACAATGTACCTGACATGCCTAAATCCCTGCCACCCACTGGCAGGACTAGGTGTGAAAAATTCAAAGTACAGTGGAACCTCCCTTAACGGACACCTCTGCCAGGAGGACACCTCTCTAATAAGGACACCAAAGTTCAGTCCCAAACTGGTCATTTCTA
>NMRB01003779.1:29205-41847 GCA_002633025.1 Notospermus geniculatus | reverse complement strand
GTTTGAAGAAACCTGGCTAAAATTACGTTTTAACGGTTGTCCCGGGGTCTAGACTGACAGACTCCAAAGTGCAAATCTGACTCGTTGTGACAAAATGGCCATATCTCCGGAACGGAAGCAGCTACGGCGACGCGACTATAGCGCCAAAAGAAATAGGAGAAAAAAGTAGCTTCATTTTGACCAATTTTCAGACGCGTAGGAGCAACGGTTATCGAGATATGGACGTTTAAAGATTGACAACCTAACGAAATCTTAGGCAGAATGTGACTATTCCCTCACAAGTTGCATCTTCGGCTCTGGCCTGTTTCTCTCACAGACATTTTGGAAGAAGCAAACCTGCATGAGGTCGTGGCCCATTCAGTTGCCTCCAGAATGCGTGTATTGTCACCAGTTTTGGTTGCATATTTTGGGAGCTAGGTGCGTTCTTGTAGAGACATCAGAAATTAATGTTAGGAAATGTTCACTTTTCAAATTATTCCGGGCGCGTAAGGGTTAAGTGCCATGCGAAGAGTGAAAACGTAGAAGTGACTCAGAAAATGTTGAATCATAAATGATACTTCATTGTCATTCGGAGAAAACCGATAGCCTTGATGCGACCGACATTGCGAATGAATTTGTAGCAAAGAATCAACATCGTCAGTATGTTTTTGGTAAATTCACCTAGTAGGCCTAAGCTGTTGATCACGATCAATACTTCTGGGGTAGCGAGCATGAAGCGGTCGTAACCCTACGTCAGGCCTAAGCCAGGCGTACTGCTGGTCGCGGCCCTATCCTTACGTTACCAGCATAAAGGTACCAAGCGTAAAGCTGTCTTAGTGAAAGTAGGCAGCCATTTTTCCGAGCATTGGTAGTCGCATTGCTTAGTTTGCCTGTCAAGCTGTCCTTTGACCGAGGAAATTAATCTACACTGTACAACATTTTTGTATACACAATTTCTCGTCCTCTGAGAAACTGCTGGCCTTCCTCGGCTACACCTTGGTTTCACGTCCTGGCATTGCGAATTAGGGGCGAGCTGACATTATGAATTTTCATATTGCTTCAATCCAGGCCCTCTGAGAAAAGCAATAAAGACACCTCCAGTTGACTGTTTTTATGGTCCAATGTGATCACTGTGCTTTATAGACACAGAAAATGAGGAAAGTCCCAAGAATTATAGCTTAATTACATTACATAATCATAAACAAAGAAATTCACCAAACACGAAAAACAGGTAAAATTTTCTTGGAGAAGGAGCATGCAAATGACACATTGAAGGTGTGCCAACAATATCACAAACCGATGCAAATGACACATTGAAGGTGTGCCAACAATATCACAAACCCATAGAACCTGGGGTGGCGAGGGTGTCTTGACGTGCTCTTCATGAACACCATACACGCTTAGTACAAAAAGGACAACCAGAAAGTAAAATCCAAATCCAATATGGCCGCCCTGTTTTGGAAAATCTGGCAGCATTCATATAATTCACATGCCGAGTACTCTACACCCGTTAAAAATATTGCTATCAAAATGGGTGGACTAAATACACTGTAGAAAAAACCTCGAACTTTATGATCCATATGTCGTTTGATCTTCAAAATGTAACATTTCTTGGGAAAGTGTACCGATTACTAGTCTTTTGTTTCAACGTATTAGCTGATTAGTGCGTTCCAAGATGCGTCTCATTCAATTCCTTTTGACTTATAGACGCCACAGGTGCCTTAATTTCCGTCATAAAACTTGTATTTTTATGGTATTTTGACATCTTTTATTTACAACGCCTGACCACATTTCCAAAATTCACAACAACAGCTCGCCCTTAACACGACGCAGTGTGTGGAGGTGAAGGACGTCGAACCCGCACAATAGAAATCTAAGGCCACATAACATTTTCAATGAGCAGTTACGTCATACATCACTGTTATACCTCGGCGTAGCCGTTATGTCAGTACGCGTAGTTTTTTGCTCTCTTCCTAAATCGGTGACCTAAACTTCATGCTCGCCGACTAGAAACTGTTACACCCAGTCCTACGCCTGCTTCTACACCAGGTTTACGACTACACTTGCGACCCCTTTATGCTCGCTACCCCTGGTGCGCTTGAGTCGAGTTCTTAGTGTTTGATGGTGGTCAACTAATAGCGTGATCATCATGTCAAACATATCGTCCTCCCTCATGGTAGGCCCTAATGGTATCGCGAGGAGACTGAATGTACACATTGTAAAGGTTTGTGTCCACATGTGCGTAAAACACTGCGTGACGCGTTTAAAAATATTTTGTTATTTTTCGCCGCTCTGCTTCCAAATAATTGGCAAAGCGTCATAACGCAGCGTAAAACGGGCCTTAATTGGTCAAATAAAAATGGTCCAAAAATATGGTTTTGTTGATGCTATAATCTGCTGTCAGATACCAGGATATCCCATCTAAGGGTGTTTCATCGAAAAAAAATTCAAAGTCTTCGATATTTCTTCAGACATCAGTGAAAAATTCATTTTGATCGGTTGTGTCATTGTCATTTTTGTCTTGAAAATCTCAACCTGCATTGCAGCTGACATGGACTAGTCCATTATTCAGAGGGGTTGTTCGTCAAAAAATCCAGGCTACCCACTAGCTTGAATTTAAGGACTCGCTACCTTAAAAATGTAGAAAACAGCATTATGCCTCGTCCGGAACCACTGATAAAACCCATTTGGCCCATATTTGTTTTGGTGGTGGCATTCTTATCGTGATCTCGACTGCCAAAGCCTCAGCCATCGCGATGGTTATTGTAATAGGCGAGTCCATCGAGTCCACTGTGTTCTTCTTGTAATGGTCAGTTCTTAGCACGGCCACAGGTGGCGCAGCCATTAAGTGACGTCGTTTTCGCGCCTCCAACACGAATTCCGAATTACGAAACGAATTCAGGCCTGCGTGACGTTACGTCATGACGCTGTTTCTTCGTCTAAAATCCGTGGTGGTCCGACTTTAGGCCTTGTGAACGATATGACAACCTCTTTTTAACACCACGTCATTGCCTTACACAGATATTTCAAGTATTTATTCCAACACTAAAGTGTGACAGGTATATCCAATTTTCACCTGTACCTTCAGAAAATCCCCAAAACACATTTCTTGTAAATGAAAATTACCTATTCGTAATTCGTAAATGACCTACGAAGATTTAGGCCCATCCACGTCAAGACGCAACGAATTTGCACGACGTCACGAAGAAGACGCAACGTCATACGTCAAAGTGATGACGTCATAGTCGAAGCATATTCGTAATTCGGAATTCGGAGGCGTTGCGGAACCTCCCTAATGTGTGCCAATACAGAAATGACCGAAGAGTGAGTGCATGCAGCGCACCTGTCGCTGGGCTACTTAACTACAATGTCGTCAGCCGCGTTTACACTGCCAAACATTTCGGTCCAGTTGAAGTGAACCGAACTCGGACCGGACCAGGTCCACTTCATTTGCATACCGTTTAGACTGCAGCGGTGAGTCACCGCGCAGCCGATCTAAAGCGTCGCTCTCCATTGAGTGGAGGTAAGAATCTCGCGCGGAATGTACGTCGAGTATTCCCGCGAGTGAACCCAAGTGACGCAAGGACGTACTGCACGCATGCTCAATACCGTCTCAGGGAAGTGGACTCGGTCCAGTTCGCCGTGCGTCACCTTTACACTGCACATTTGGTCGGGGTACCGTACTCGGTCCGGACCGAGACCACCACCTTCTGGGGGTCTCGGTACGGTTCACTTCTGGTCCGCACCGGGTACGCTTGGCAGGTTTACACTGCCACTTTTTTGCCGAACCGAACTCGGTCCGGACCGAGTTCACTTGATTTTTGGCAGTGTAAACGCGGCTTGTAGTGTGACCTCTCGCCGGCCTTTTCGCACACAAGGGTCAGGTAAAACACGGGTATTTTCAATAGGTGTAACCTTAGCATTAGTGTTGACTTTATGGTGCCTGTTGCAGATGTCTGGCACTTTGCCCGTTTTGAGGTTAGGGTGAATAATACTTTATATTGCACGGCTTCACCCGCCGGCCATGGATGATCTCTTTGGGAACATCTCACTAGTCCGAAGGTTCACTAGTCCGAAGGTCCACTTGTCCGAAGGTTCACTAGTCCGAAGGTTCACTAGTCCGAAGGTCCCCTTACTAGTTTACTTACTAGGTTACTTTACTTACTAGGTTCACTCGTCCGAAGGTCTCCGAAGGTTACCTGGGACCTTATTCACGAAGCTCCTCCCGTAACGTACGGGAGTGCGCAAACTATTGTCCTTTTGCGGACAACCTATTGTTCACTATCAGCCTGACAAAGAATTTGCGTACCCCCAAAGTTACGGAAGCTTTGTGAATGAGGTTCCAGGTGTCTTACTGGGACATTTTTGTAGGGCCACCCTGTAAATCGTCCCTTTCTTAATACTGGTAGACATCCTTTAACTCTTGCACACTGCACCCAACTAGTCTCTGGACCATTTCAATAGTGAGGTTAAGATGCTTTCCGGCTCCGACAAGAGCTACGAGACTGAATTACATACGGGCGGCTGTGGACCTTTGTTAGAGGATGTTGAGCCACCGATCTCACCTAGATTATTTCACGTACCATGGTAACGTGAAATCGTGAAATGTTTTAGCGCCAAAGAGAAACCCACTCGCAACCAATCACAAGCCTCGGTCGCAGACAATGACGTCGACACCATCGTAGTTGCGTTGCCTTATATGGATCGAACGTCTGCGACGTCGGCTCCAAATAATATAAGTCAATCGGTGGTCCATCTGCTTTAAACGATAGGGATATCAGAAAGATATATGCAGCATGTTTTAGAAAATATCTCCGACACTATGCAAAGTGGATGTTCAAAGTTACTCAAGGGAGGGGAGTAGGCGCTGATATTAGTAATGATCCACGTAGTACTTTCCCACTTAATTCTGACCCATCCAGTCGACCCATCCCGCCCTAATCCACTTTTAGCTCACAGCACATCCGCTGCCGAACCCATCCAATGGATTAGTCAACCTTCGGACTAGTGGACCTTCGATTTAGTGCACCTTCGGACTACTGAACCTTCGGACTTGTGGACATTCGGACTAGTGAACCTTCGGACCAATGAACCTTAGTTTTCGGACTACTGAACCTTCGGACTAGTGAACCTTCTAACTATTTTGAACCCTTCTCATTTCTTTCATGGACTAGGCCTAGTCGTTGGCGCGTTGGCCTCGCAGTTAGAAGATAAAAAACATTGATCATGGTCACTACGTGGATGGGTGACCGGCGCGTGTAACAACAGATCCGGCACACCTTTCCAGTCGTCGAAATTGGAAAGTGTAGTTCGGCACTGAGACGCAGAGTACCACTGAAGCGGAGGATCCACTGTCGCGTTTTCCTACTAACTCGCAACTCCACGCAGGCATGCCTCTGGCAACCGGCGGTACGCCGGTGATGCATCTCACTGGCAAGCTTGCGTTGGGGTTGCGGCAACCACCGCCGCAAGGGATCGCAATTAGGGAACCTGATCCACCGTTGCGATCTACGAATGCGGCCTACCAGAATAAAAATGGACATCTTTCCCTTTGGTCACTCATCTTCACCAAAATCCCCGTGCCATACTGCGCGCCATATGTAATGAAGTCACGTAAAGAAATTGCTTGGTCGGATTGGATGACAAACTGAAGCGAGGCCTACGGCGTGCGCACGGTCTGCGACAAAATCGAACACGTTTGATATCACCGCAACCCACCGCCGGCAGTGATTTACATAGCAGGTGTGACCGTGTGACAGGAATATAAGTCCCCCTGGAGACCATGACCATTCGAATAGAACCTTACAACGTGTTTCCACGAGGCGATTGCGAGGGGGGGGGGAAATCGATCCAACGTTCGGTTTCCCTTTAGCTATTTCATTCGCATCCGCGCCCGCCTCCTAATCCGCGCCCGGAAACGTTAATATAAGTCAATCGGTGGTCCATCTGCTTTAAACGATAGGGATATCAGAAAGATATATGCAGCATGTTTTAGAAAATATCTCCGACACTACGCAAAGTGGATGTTCACAGTTACTCAAGGGAGGGGAGTAGGCGCTGATATTAGTAATGATCCACGTAGTACTTTCCCACTTAATTCTGACCCATCCAGTCGACCCATCCCGCCCTAATCCACTTTTAGCTCACAGCACATCCGCTGCCGAACCCATCCAATGGATTAGTGAACCTTCGGACTAGTGGACCTTCGATTTATTGCACCTTCGGACTACTGAACCTTCGGACTTGTGGACATTCAGACTAGTGAACCTTCGGACCAATGAACCTTAGTTTTCGGACAACTGAACCTTCGGACTAGTGGACCTTCTAACTAGTGAACCCTTCTCATTTCTTTTATGGACTAGGCCTAGTCGTTGGCGCGTTGGCCTCGCAGTTAGAAGATAAAAAACATTGATCATGGTCACTACGTGGATGGGTGACCGGTGCGTGTAACAACAGATCCAGCACACCTTTCCAGTCGTCGAAATTGGAAAGTGTATAGTTCGGCACTGAGACGCAGAGTACGAGAGTACCACTGAAGCGGAGGATCCACTGTCGCGTTTTCCTACTAACTCGCAACTCCACGCAGGCATGCCTCTGGCAACCGGCGGTACGCCGGTGATGCATCTCACTGGCAAGCTTGCGTTGGGGTTGCGGCAACCACCGCCGCAAGGGATCGCATGTAGGGAACCTGATCCACCGTTGCGATCTACGAATGCGGCCTACCAGAATAAAAATGGACACCTTTCCCTTTGGTCACTCATCTTCACCAAAATCCCCGTGCCATACTGCGCGCCATATGTAATGAAGTCACGTAAAGAAATTGCTTGGTCGGATTGGATGACAAACTGAAGCGAGGCCTACGGCGTGCTCACGGTCTGTGACAAAACCGAACACGTTTGATATCACCGCAACCCACCGCCGGCAGTGATTTACATAGCAGGTGTGACCGTGTGACAGGTATATAAGTCCCCCTGGAGACCATGACCATTCGAATAGAACCTTACAACGTGTTTCCACGAGGCGATTGCGGGGGGGGGGGGAAATCGATCCAACGTTCGGTTTCCCTTTAGCTATTTCATTCGCATCCGCGCCCGCCTCCTAATCCGCGCCCGGAAACGCCTCCTGGAAACACGGTCTTACCCTGCGTGATGCGTTAAATCTTTTGTTATTTTCCGCCGCTCTACTTCCAAACATTGGGCGAAGCGTCATAACGCAGTGTAAAACGCAGATGTGGACGCCGACGTTTACTGCTCCTTGGCCTGCGGTCGCCCGGAAGTGATTGCTGCAACCTCACCGCAAGCCCGCCGCCGACCGAATCGCAACGGTGAATCACCCGCTTAAAGCGGCGAATCCACTGTCGTGATCTTGGTTTGAGACGGGGTTGCGATCCCTTGCGATCACCTTATAAGGACTTCCGATTGCGTAAAACGCACATGTGGACGCCGACCTTTACTCTTCCTTTACCTGCGGTCGGCCGGAAGTGATTGCCGGTGTAACTTTTTGAGCGTTCCCCATCTGCGAGTGTTCCTCTGCTATTGTCTGACGGAATAAGCCGCGACTCGACAATGGAGGACACACATAGAAACGTGTGGATCTATCTACCAGTGTTTCCAAAACAATAGGGGGAGCACTGACACACGGAAACACTCAAAAAAACTTTACACCTGAACCTCACCGCAAGCCGACAAAATCGCAACGGTGAATCACCCGCTCAAGTGACTCCAGGACAAGTCATCGCTGTCCAATGGTGTATTGAACCTCTTACAGCTACTACAGGGTGTCCCAGAAAAAACGCAACAGTTAGGGAAATGTCACAGCCATATAAAATTGGTTTTTGCCAGATGCGCCACAGCATAAGCTTCATTTTCATACCAGTTTCAAGTTGGTACAGTTCTGGATGGCTGCACAATCGTTGTTTGACTGAGGTGAGGTAAAATGACAATTGCCGCATGTTTCAATCCATGAATAATGATCACACATAAAATTCTAACTTGACCTTGACCTTTGACCTTGACCTTGACCACTGCCTAAGTCGGCAATGTGCCGAAAGTTAGACTACCTTCTCTAATATAAGGATCGCTACTTGGATCAATTGAATACCACATAAAAGACAACATTTACATTCATTTAACAAAAAATCGCGATTTTCATGGTCGGTTGCCATGGAAACGGGATTTTGACCAATTTCCGGGGAAGGGATTTTTTGTGACTTTTAGTATGTTGTAGAGCACATGAAACTGTAGAAAACGGCTAAAAACCTCTTGTTGCAATTTGTTTAGGGTTTAGCCATTTTTTACCTAGCTGAGCGATAGCCAGCTAGGTGATAGGGGCATACGAGTGATGTGATGTGTGTGTGTGTGTGTGTGATGTCGTGACCCACTCTCATCTCCAGGTTGTTCCATCTACATGGCTTCCTATGCCAGCAGTTTACTGGTTAAGCCATGGAACGAGGTTTGGTATGGAATGCCTGGAATGCAAGGTGCAGGACCGAAATGCACCAATGAATTTACTGTGGCCGGATGCCCGTGATATAGTGCCGAGGTTCAGCCTGCATTCTCTCAACATTTTACCAATAAAAAAATATTCGTTGGAATTCTATATCTTGGTTTGTTATTGTTCAATTCAAACGAAGTGTCCGAAAAACCGATAACTACCCCTTTTGTTTTGTACAAAAGTGAGCAAACTTCGCGCATTAATCGAAGCTGCAGAGGTATTGCCGTGGCTCTGGGCAGTTTATGGCGTCACCACTACTGCGTTCTGCCTTCAGAAATTCAAGCAGCTGGACCGAAGGAGTATGGCAGAACTAACGAATGAAACGCCGGGTAAGTTCATTTTACATCATACACACCTAACGTCAGGTGATCGCGGTTCGCCACGTTCTGACGTCGCGTCACAGCCCGCACCGCAAACTGATATTTTTTTTATTCGTTGACCCGCTGTCCGAACGTATCGATGCCAACCACTCTGATTTTTCGACCACTTCAAAGAGGTAAGTCAACACTACAAGCTCACCAACTTTCATCGAATTTCGTCTGTTATTTCCTTCACAATTCACCGATTTTTGGCAGCATGTCCACCTCAATGCAGTAAAATGGCAAACCTACGACGAAACAGCCGAAAAACGGCACACATTTTCATGCTTCTGAAGACCGCGTTTCGGTTGACAGAATTCCCCGACTGAAAGATGCTGCGGCCTCTGTGTTGATTCAGGTCAAGGCTGACGTCATTCATTTTCATAAAATCCACGTGCACATTGTTTACATTGGGATTTGTAGTTATTGGCGAACCGCGGTACCCCCATCGACGCTTGTTTTCATTATGCAAAATACGCAACGTCACAGTGACGTCGTACATGTCGTAACGTCACAGACCAATGAGACAGAGGTCTTCACGGAAGGCGCAGTGAACGGGGAAGATATGTCAACTTACGACGGCAAATTCACACACTTGCTGTGAACGGATTTTGAAGAAAAGTTAAAACAAACATCAGCAAAAGCAGAGCTAACAATAGGTATCTTTATTTAGCGTGAAGAAAATGATACGCACACTTTAATCATCGATTTCCGACGAAATGGCGAACTGCGATACCCCCCTTCGGAGCGCATCCGGCACTCGCCGAAACAGTCGCCCTCGGATACTAGTAGTTTACAGCATTACGACGTTGTTGAACCAACAATGGGTTCAAGGTCACATGGGATAAACAAGGATACACAAGTCGAACATGCTGTGTTGTTTTTTTTTCGATTTCATTTATTAAATACGTAATTGTTGTGGGTCAAAGATAAGTGACAAAAATCGGGCGGGAGACGACGTCAAAAAGTGGCGAACCGCGATCACCTGACGTTAACTGGACTTAATGATTACCGATAATAACCCCGACAATTGTAGTTTTGACAGATGATTGCGTGTGCCCTCGGCTCAATTCAGTGAATCAGTAATTAGGCGAAAGGCTCGTCACTGATGACGTCACCGTCAAATGGTCGTCTGTCGTATCGTGAGCTGGACGTTAACTGGACTTAATGATTACCGATAATAACCCCGACAATTGTAGTTTTGACAGATGATTGCGTGTGCCATCGGCTCAATTCAGTGAATCAGTAATTAGGCGAAAGGCTCGTCACTGATGACGTCACCGTCAAATGGTCGTCTGTCGTATCGCATGAACTGCACACTGCGTGCATCAATGCATGCAATTCATGGCAGGATTGGGAAAAAGAGAGGCTGCCCTGTGCTATGAACATTGACTACTTCCATAATTTCTCATGCCCCCTTGGATCCGCTCCTTATTGCACATGCTGGCGATAGACTATTCCTTTACATGGCTACAATCACTTTATTTTAATTTTCACAATTTCAATTTCACTTTTCAGGTCAGTCACTGGCTGCCAAGCACCCATTTCATTGCTGATGCTTAGTAATAGTAAGGAGGTGAAAGGAACTGCCTTGAATTTAAAGAATCGTCTGAGCTGACAAAAAGGAATCCCTAAATGGGGATCAAAATTTGAATATCAAAGTCACACAACAGTTGCTCTCCACGACCGCCACACAGCAGACAAATAATTGGGTTGTTTTCTTGTTGTCTATGCATACCGTATGTTTTCCGTAACAAAAAGTAAAAGTAATTCATTCACAATAAATTGTATGCCTGTCTCTCTCGTGTCTCTTTTTGGCAGTCTTATCCCATCTAACCATACACATTTGGTGGGTTGATTCCCACTTCGCCCCTTCCCACTTCGCCCCCTAACGGTAAATCCATTAAATACTGGTAGCTAACCCTAACCAATACTTAGTAACCATTAGTGGGCGAATTGGGAAAGGCGAAATGGGAAGACACCCATTTGGTGGATGAAGTTTGACATCACCCACTACCATTCCTCTAGCCACTACATTTCTTCCCGGCATTTCTTATATCAACCCAGAGCCAAAAATATCAGCTGGGCAGCAGTTTCATGGGCCTCTTGATTATATCTCCTGTGGCACATCCACGGGAGTGGACACATCCACGGGAGTGGAAAATCTGATGCTGAATGGGCTAACGTGTAAGATGAGTATCCTAGAACCTTCATTCTTGCATGTCTTGTCAGTTTCTGATTACATGTATGCAACTGAAGTTATAATCGGCGCCTGAGAGTGTAAAGTCCAGGTAGTCTATAGTTTTACACCAGTCCTTTGGCTTTTGCCAGTTCCATCACACAATGTAAAACATCAACGCTCAGCTCATCCTGAGAATATCAGGCGTTCTTAGTGCTCACTACCTTCGTCGCCGCACACAAACCCCTGAGAGAATGCGCCCGAATCGGTTGAAGCCATTCCAGCAAATGTTCATCCCCACCATCTCATCCCAAGTAGGCCGGTGATGGTTACACATGAACTACGCAGGTAACAAAGCTGACCCAGCAGGCCAACATGAAATAAACTCCTGTTTCGCGACGTGTGGCCTTAGAATGATATACATTCTGTGCGATGAATGTAGGATAGGCTGAACTCAATTTGAGGTTGAATAAAGCGGTGTATGATAGGTTAATTGCCGGCATAACTAGGTCAGCTGTGTCAGCTGCTTGGCTGTGAATATTACAAGGGCCGTTATACAAGTATATAGGCCTACGTGTAACTGATCTCTAGTTAGGCTGAGGTGGGGAAGCTGAGGTACTTCAGCACTGTGTTGTGCGTGACACTATGGCACAATCTATACGTGTAATGCCTGTCATCTTAAGGTCACTCAGAAATGGCATTCGCTGATCAAGCGAAATATCTGCGGTGACGAAGGGCGCGAGCAGTAAGAACGCCAGATATTCTCAGGATGCGCTCAGCTAGGTCTGCTGGCGTTCGCCAGCTCTAGTTTCTTAGATTGACTGGACTATCATGGAGAAATCCTCCAGGAGAGGACTATCATTTATGCAATGCGCAGTTAAACAATGATTGTGCAGCCATCCGGAGCTGGATTAACTTGCCATTGGTATGCTCTGGTGCATTAGATAAAGCAATTTTTTGGGCTATGGTATTTAGTTTCCCCACGATCACGATTTCGTAACTGTTGCGTTATTTCTGGGACACCCTGTATATGCCACGGCTTAACCCGCCGGATTACCTTTATGGCCCAGTTAGAGTTACGTTGAATGAATAACTGTAATGTTTCTCATTGTACGCTAATATGCATTACAAGAAGTTTTCTACCATGAGCGACGACGTCATCAGCTAATGGTTATAAACACTGCACTTTGGGGCTATTTGTACTGATTGAAGTTGTTTTATTCGAAACAGATTGGCGATCGTAAACCACTTCGTTTGTGAAATGAAAGTTTGGGAAGTTCGCTACGTTCATAATGCTTCTGGTTTTAACCTCCACCGTCATATTTCTCGATTTGAAACACTGTATTGTACCATTTTAAATAGAAAAAACCGGGATTCTCTCGAAAAAGTGCAGAGCATCTGGGGATTCCCCCATGGTAAATAATTTACGCCAATCAACACGTTCGATTCTTCTCCAAATATCAGTGAAATACTCACATTCTAATATTGGTTTTTGCCATTCACCGCTCATTTTTTGTTGATAATCTCAACCGGCAGTGCTCACGTGGATTAGTCCATCATTCAGAGGGGTGATGGTGTGATCGTCAAAAAAGCCAGGCTCTCCACTACATGTAGCTTGATTTTAAGGACCCC
>NMRB01003779.1:15965-27037 GCA_002633025.1 Notospermus geniculatus | reverse complement strand
TAGTTTTTTGTGCGAGTTTTTTGCGTTTTTTATAGTTTTTTATCAAAGGATCAGACATTAACACTCCCTTTAGTTGTGCCGGGTTTGTCTTTGTTTCACTTGCAGCACCACAAATAGCTTTAAAGTTCAAGGGAGTAATGTATTTTGGCTCTTGTTGAACGGATTGGTTGGCCCACGACTGGTATGACGGTTGATCCACTTGATAGAGCTCACGAGTACCAAGGTTTACGAGGCTTTTGGGCCCGCGCCAGGGACCTTGGGGGATTATAGGTTCGTGAGGGATCCGCAGAGGTGAAACGTCCCAATCTTCGCCCAGGACTAGACTGTATTCTCTACTGTCTACATTCCGAGGTACTTTTACCCTCGCAGGTTCTTCCCAACCGTCAGATTCGGCCTCAACAATCTCCTCAAGTAGTGATTTAGCCTTGTTGTGAAGTGTCTGCATTTCGTGTACATCATCGTGTACATTATTGTGTACAAACCTTATAGGCGAGGGAGGTAAGCTGAAATCCGTGATTATTTGTTTTAATTCCTCGCGTAACTCCTCACATTCGGTTGTGGTTTGCTCTATGAGCTCTATTGATTCTGAAAATGTAAAAGTAATATCAAAGTAATCCTCATTAAGTAAATTATCGGTAATATCCTGATCTAATTCGGCGTACACTTCTTTGCAAAATTGGAATTCATTCATGTCTGAATGCCTATTGTGAAATCTCGGCCACGTTCGCTCACGCGTGATGAAAAGCCGGCTGTTCCAAAAGCTTTTGTGTTGGGGGGTTTTGTGTGTTGATATGCTTTGTGTCACCGTATGTTTACGTTTTGTGAGCTAGATTGAATTTTTCGAGAAATTTATAGTATAAGGAAAGTGAAAGGATCTGGATGGAGGAGATTTTATTAGTTTGCAAGTTTAGGTAGGTATAGTATTTGGAAAAAGCCTGGAAATAGGGATATTTTAGTGTATTTTAGCCTACTTTTGGCGGCTAATCTTCCTCCTCCATCCAGATCCTTTCACTTTCCTTATACTACTGCCCGAACATGATTGCATTGGGCGACGGCTCCTCAGATTCAAATACCATGATCGCTTCCTCCTCAAAAGAGGCTTGCAGGACTGTCACTGATAAAGCCCAGGACCACTATTAATATTAATACCTGATAGATACCTTACATTTCAAAAACTTACTTGCACATAGTGTTTCAGAATGTTCTGGTGTTCCAATGTCATGTCACGGACATGTATTTGGTAGTCCAGGTCATCGATATTAAATCTGCAAAATCAATAACATAAGAGTATGTCATACAAAAGTAACTTCTGAGGAAACTTCCTCATGCCCTTAAAGATTGGTGGTATAAGCAAAAATCGGCTTCAAAATTCACCTAAAACCAGGTCTTGGAACCTGCTGAATAACTGGTACACTTGGCAAGATAGGCCTACTGGTGGAATATGTGTGGTTTGCCTGGTCGATTTCCTGGTCTGTATTCTGCAGAGATTTTTCTTCTACCTGAAAACATGTTCCCATATAAAGAAACCATTGTTCATCAGGTCATCTTGACAAACAATTAACCAAGTCAATTTACTCAGTTATACTACACTATGTACATATATATTCAATTAGTATGCATAGTTTTAAGCAAATTGACAAGCACATGTACTACCTGCTTGTTTGTTTCCAACTCGTTCCTCCACTGCTGGACTTTTTCTTCTGCCTTTTTGGCAGCATCGTCCAGTATCCTGTAGGATGTTGCAGGCGACAAGTGTTACTAGTATATACTCCTGTAGTAATGCATTTGAATTTCTGGACTTTGCATTGCTCAAGATGCAAATTGCAACAAGAACTTTATTGAAGTCACATGTCACATGTCTTGTTTCTTTTTTTAACTGTCTTTTGGACCAAGTTGCAGAGTATTGACCAAGGTTGCGGAGCTGATTTTTTTTACAACTGCATTTAGTTTATCAATTGTGATGTCTCCAACATGGGTTTTATCACGAGCTGTGGCCTTGCTGACTTTCTTCATCTCAGCACCAAGCAAACTAACGACTGCTGTTTCAAACTTGGATGGGACATTACCTGAAAGCTCCTTTACAGCCGTGTTTACACTGCCATTCAAAAGTGCTTTCACAGCAGGAAAAATATTTTCTTTTCGTCTCCAATGTACGGAAAGGAACACTCACTTTCTTGCCTTCCTTTTTTGGAGTCTTATTATTTGATTCTGAACCAAATGTAACTGTTTTTTATATGTCCACATTCCCTGTCAGATGCAGCAGCTACGTTTTTGGGACCAGCTGGGGAGGGAGTTGCGACAGCCATTCTCTTGAAGCGAATAGGGGACTGGAGCACTGTCCCACCACGTCCAGACTGACGTCCACTGTCTATTTTAAGTTTGATGTGCTCAGCACCTCAATATGGCCCAAGTACCTCTCTATGAGGCGCTTGCATGTTTTGCATACAAAAGATCCAAAATTCCTAGGTTCAGCAGCAACAGTACCACCAAAAAACTTCTGAATTAAATCCTTACATGCCCGTGCCATACCATCCTTTCATATCAGTCGATAGATATTTCCAGGACCTGGTGATGGCTTTGAACAGCATACACAAATGGTGATGTCAAAAAAACAGACTACTGCTCTGACCAAGTCCAAGCGGACTGCCACCAGCTCTCACAAACTTTCGTGGAGTAGCCATTCCTGAAATTTAAACAGATAAGAAAAAGACTAGAAGAGACAAACTAATACTATTAGTCCTAACTCCAAGCACACTTTCAGCACGGTTATGATGGAGGTTGGCCAGCTAGCGTCAAGGCCTAGCTACTTAATATTTCGAATGACAGATGGACAGGGACTGCCAGGCTGTGGCAACGTAATGTGGGGTGGCCTGGCGGTTTATTTCACAGCCAACGACCAAGCCTAATTTTGACCAGGTAGGCCTTGATGAAGTACCGGGGTAAAGATAGTAAAAAAGCTTGGCAGCAGGCCTAGGCCTTCCGCGCCTAGTACAACGTGCATTGATACCTGGCCCTAGAACATGTCCTCTGTATGTCAGAGAGGAAATTTCATGGGAAAAAATTAATTATCATTAAAATATCACTATTTAAGACCGCCACACACCCACAGTGTGGCGGTCTTCCTTGGTTTTACTGGAATTCTCTGGATCTCTGAATCTCTGGATCTCTCCATCCAATCTGGTGGTTTCAGAGGAATAACTCGAGAATTAAGCCATGTATCGCCACCAAACTTTCTGGGTGTGTACATATGTGCAACAGACAGGTCGAGTTCGTTTCCTGGCTTCATCCAAAAACGTTAAAGTATGAATTTTGATGAATTTTCAACGGTTGTTAAAACAGCGCAAGCCAAGGGGATTCCCCGTGTGACCGATTTACAAGCATGAGTCAGATCTAAAAATAACCCTGTAGCATTTCATCCACGTGCGGAGAACGGAGCATGCGCATTGGGCAAATGCTGGTTCCTACATCTGCCGCTACACTCATGCGGCGCTACTGTCCGTTGATGCTTTCCTGACTCCTCTACCATGTCTACTTTCTCGAAATCATCAAAATAGCGACATCTGCGAAGGTAAATTTTGTTTAATACTGTTTAATTTGGAAGTTAACTTCTTTGGCGTCAATGTCAACCATAGGAAGATATGTTTATTTGTATATTTTCTGTGAGATTTTTGGTGTTCTGCCGTCGGTCAGACATCGACATGTCAGATGCGCACCAGCCGCTCTGTCACCATGCATGCATGGTCACTGAATCAGACAGCTCAGGCCTACGCCTACATTTCACAGCCCCTGGGCATGCGTTAATCGTATCATATTGCACATTCGTTGGCGATGGTTAACATACTCTGCATCATCATTGGACATTGATCGTGTACGGCCTGAGAAGATTGTCACTGTGACCAAAGTCAGTGAAGAGTGCAAGAAGAGTGTATGTAGGCTACAGTGTAGGCCTAGGCGCAGTGTAATGTCTACTTGGCTGTGTGTGTACATGATAATGTAGCTTATGTGCAGTGGACTGCTTTGCATTTGCTACTAACAGTCATTCGTTGTACCGGTAGGCCTAGGCCTGCATGCCTGCTGTACTGCTGACTCTTTTTCCCGTGTCAAACCAAGTCACTAGGCCAAGCTAAAAATTACCGATAGGGGCCTACATACATGTAGACATGGTAGATAGGCCTACTGCCAAGACATGCACATCTTCCTTTTCTCTTTTCAGCATGAAGATGAAAATAGCCAAAGTTTTCAAAAGAGAATGCACCCAAAAGGTCCATCTTGCTACCTACTGCCATAGGACTTGATGTTGTTGGCTACAAGAGATATCTGCAGTCGACAACAGTCATGATGGAATCGGGAGCAGTGAGGGTTATGTCACAACATGAACATTAGTTAGATGAGCTGTATTTTGTACAATTTGATAATGACAAAAATAAAGCATGCCATTTTTTCCTTTCAATTCAATGCGCGTCTTCTGTAGGCCTATGTTAAATGTATGTTAAAAGTTTATGATGACCTCTTGATGTCCAACTCACGCTCAATATTCCATGTCCACCGGAACTACTAGACGCAAGGGCCCAACGCGCCGCGTAGCGGCCAACAGCGAAGCTAGCCAAAGACTTGTCACGGGTCAATCAATAGAACTGGACTCATAGGAAATATGCACCTAATGTCCAGATGGAATATACCGGACGGTTGGTTCACGTTTTTAGTGACTGTGAACGTAGATGGGTACATTATGTAGCGATACGCTGACAGATTTGCTGGGGACTTGCTCTGTGGATGTTGTAAAATGCGATTTTTGGAAGATTATTCTGATTTGCAACGTCATTTTTAATTAACATAAAAATATGTTGAGTAGCTGGGATATGTTTATAAACATTTATTAAGCAGCTACCGTCATGACGTGGCCGGCTGGCGCATCGGTAGAGCGTCCGGCTTTGAATCCGGGGCGCCGGGTTCGAGCCTTGCGATGGGAAACTTTATTTTTTTCACGTGTCAGTTTCTCTGTTTATTTTTTTTGCTGAAAACGTTTTGTCGCAGGATGAATATCTCCCCAGCCCTTCCATTTCCCTACAAATCAGCATTTGCTAATAAATACTTACAACCACATCCCTGTCAGCTGCCCTGCATTCAGAGAGACTTTTCACTAAAGTCTCTCTGAATGCAGGGCAGCTGACTACCATCCACATTCCCCTCTCCCAGTCACCAAAAATATCAACACCACAACTAATGTTCAAGACTACTGGGTGCAAAGTCATGACAGACTGGTTCCACACCAGGGCCTGGTTTCTCAACAAAATCTTTACTTAGGATTATTTTCCCCAACTTAGGATTTTCCAAGAAACCAGCCCAGAGCTTGCAAGTACGGTACCATACATGGATGCCACTGCCAACATAACGCCAACATTCTGACATTGCTCATCTCAACCATCCAGAACAATACCTCTCATTATTGTCCCCACCAGTGCCACCTGTGGGGACAATATTGTAATCACTAGGATACTAGCAAGATTTTTCTTCTTCTTCCTCGAGCAGTTTCCAAGGTTTTCAAGAAAACGGCTCACTAAGTTCAAAATACACTGCCATCCTAAAGAGTATTGTCCTATTCAGGTCTGAAATGTTTCACATCTTCAAAAAACTTACCCTTTCGATGACTTTGATGGCATTTTTTGTTCAAAATATACGCGTTCGCCGTACTGACAAACGCACGCCTCCCTCCGTTTTGTAAAATGTAAACAAAACCACGTGTTTGGGACGTTTGCCATCGGTCCATCGCTCAAGGCCATTCAGCCCTGGCGGTGGGTCGTGGAACCAAAGTACGGGACGCTGTTTCTTCATTTACCTGTCTTCCCGGTTTGCATAAATTCTAGGCTCTTCCTTTTCACTCCCACAGTTGAATTAATTATTCCCGAAAATTTTCCTCTGAATGTGTATACATTTTGAATAAAGATATCTATTGCTGACTACTAGTCAAAAGGTACCGGTACCGTATTACTGTTGTTTTTATTTGTGGAGGCGGCACCTAGAAAATAATAAACATCATAGGGAAGCGGAGGATGCACTTGGAATGACGGAACAGCCCGTCTCATCACGCAATGCGGATGTAGTCATAAATATGCGATCAATATCATATATAGGGCTAAAATATGTCTGTTTGCATCAGTGGGGATGTACGTATTGATCAATGAATAATTCGCTGGGGCCATTATTGGAGGTTGTGAAGACCTTCGTAATCAATAGGCCTAATCTTCGGCGACAGCGGAATGATTATGAAAGGTCGTGATGCGGAATGATCTCGTAGACTAGTTCCCGTGATATGCTGTTAAAACTTAGGACAGGTAGCGCGAGGAGATTGGGGCTCGATGATTGCTGAAAGGTAAATCAATGGTGAAAAAAGTCATTCCGTTTATGGTAAAGCAATTTTTAGTGCTAATAAATGAGTTTATAGCCAACACAATCATCAAATTGGCAAACACGCGATTTTCATGAAAATCACCAAAATTGAAAATGCCAGCGGCGTCTACGGTTTGCTCTCGAGGCGGGATCCACCAGAATTTAATGACGTCATATTTTAGGCCTATCCCATCCAGCCTTGCATGGCCTTGGCCCAAGGCTTGGGGACCAGGCTGAGACTATGCCTACGCCATTTTCATGGATATTGACAGCAAATGCGCTCTTCAGTTTTTCTTGCTTGATTCTAACGATCTGCCAGCTTTATATATATTAATGCCTAGTATTATTCGACACGTGTACATCCTGTGGAACGATTTCAACGAAATTTATAGACGGGTGAACAAGTACGAAGGCATCAATTCGCTCGAGTTGCATGTGCTATCGACGGGGCAAAATGCCAAACCGCAGCACGTGCAACGGTGCATGCATGCATGCATGAGCAAAGGCATCGCAGCACGTGGTCGTGCCATGGCCCGTGGAGAGTCAGCGGCAGTTCCCGTAGATTTTTGCTGTGCTGCACGTGGTTTTGAACACATCCATATCTCACATTGTCTCATGATCTGAAGATGTTGTGATCATTGCATAAATCTTAGCCAGGTACGGTAGGCCCCTGCCCTGGGAGTGGCCCTTACATAGGCCTAGGTAGGCCTAGGCCTTGATATAATTCCTCCAAAGGGTAGGCCTACAGTTCATGCCAAATCCCAGTGGCGCGAGGTTTTCAGCCGATATCTCCGCAACGCCTGGGTCAAATTCAACATACCATACATCAATTAACTTGTCTTTTTTGCCGGTATATTTCTGCTATCTTCATTTTTCGCGTAAGGCCTGCATAACGGATCCCTTTCTCAAACCCATTTCATTTCGCTATGCTGTTCAGTGCAGTTTACACGTGCACGATGCATTGCGTCATTTCAAAATGGCCGCCATTTCGGCCGTAAACACGAACTGTGATTTGTGAAAGAACTTTTTTCTGTCACGTTTTTCGGGAAAATAACAGTGATGATGGCTGTACCGCCAAGAAAGACAAGTCGCTTGACGTATGTTTCATCAAAATCGGCCCAGGCGTTGCGGAGCTATCGTTGATAAACCTCGCGCCAATCGGAACTGGAATGAACTGTAGGCTAGGGCAGTGAGGGTCTAGGCCTACAATGCTAGCCTACCTTGGCTTTACTTTGAAATAAACTTGGCCCTGGCTAGTAGCCTAGTAGTAGGCATGCTCAATGCTGGGGCGACGAGCCTGCCTAGGCCCAGTCTCCCTTCCCTTCTTAGGCCCAGGCCTAGGCATGTTGGGCCTACGCCGTATACGGTAGTCCGACCTAGGCAGCCCTAGGCTTAGGCTTAGGCCTAGGCGTAGCCTTAGTAAGTAGGGCCTAGGCCTAGGCTCTAGGCTAGGCTTATGCCTATGCCTGCCTACATGAGGCTCCGGTAGGCCTAGGTCATGAGGTGTGTACAGTTTGTGTTTGTAGGCAAGGGGGAGATTCTTGCGAACCCTAAGGGTTACTAGCCTACACGCCAAAGACTTGTGTGTACTGTACTGGTAGGTCTAGAGGCCTAGTATTCCGCAGGGTGTCCAAGAACCCCCCCCCCCCCCNCACACAAAAGTACACACAGACGTAAGCTGTATGACAGTAGCCTACATACATGCCTATCATGTGGCATGGTGAGGAAATACGGTAGTTTCGGGTATAGTGACGACCTTCCCAGAAAACCGGCTCTGCAGGCATTCTGCGCCATGACATACATTCTCTCTTCCGGTCGGCGGATGAATATCAATGAGAACTACTTTTTACACCAACTTCGGCTGAAAAAACGCTTATAATAAATAAATTATTGCTGATTAACAACCGTTTTTAAGAGTAGTGTAGTATCATGGAATTTCGGCTATCTTCGTGGGTTTGGTGTTTAATACTGCGGGAACTGACACCCTACACAAGAATTTGAAAGAACCCTCAAAAGACAGCTTTCTAAGTTTTGGGAAATTCTCTGCTTTACATTATATTTACACTCTTCTCATTTTCTTTCCAGTTGATATTGCCATCATCTGAATCTTCACTGCAAAGAACGTTGGTGTGAATATCTACAAAAGCTACTGCAAAGTATGTACAAATTATCATAGCTTGGTTGCTCTGTAGGCCTTTTGTCATGTTGTTGTAGGCCTACATGTACAGGGTCATGCAAAAAATGCAAGCGAACCTTGAAAACCTCGCATTGTTTTTACTTCGATTGGTAGCTATTGCTGAATGCAAATGTGAAGGCTACATGTGCAGGCTGCATGTACAGGCTCATCTGTGAATGAAACTACTAGGCCTAGATGCACACTGTTATTTTCAAGTTTGTTCTTTTCGATGACAGTTCTATGTTTTCACCAATTTTAGGATTGCATTGCCTACTACATGTAGCTGGTAATTGAGAATTGACCTACATGTACTTGCCTCAACAGACAATAAATCATGTAAATTGCCATTTTCATCNTGACCTATACATGTATTTGTTGTACAGTTTGATTATGAACAAAATAAAACATTCTGACTTTCAATTATGTGCATCTTACTGAGCTTTCTAATTCTAATGTTTCAAACATTCTGGCTTTCAATTAAATGTGCATCTTTACTGAGCTTTGTAATTCTAATATTACAAAAAATCCATAACACCTTAAACCTCTCTATAACCTTGCCCATCGACCGAACTTTCTACAATGCCACTCAGTAATTCTCGATCAGTCAACTTTGCCTGATTCCCAAGGGCGGTCTTCAAATTGGCTGAAAGCCAATTCTAGTGTCATCTGTGCTTCTTCATTGGTCAAAAGTGCATCATTTCCTTAAAGCGATGTAGGCGGGCTCTGCAGTAACTGCACATCGATAGTTCCTCTATTTCCCGTATGGCGGCAGCACTACAGTTTATGAATGGAATTCCAAGTAGGCCATCTCATTAGAATTTACTATAACCAATCAGCAGCGAGGAGAGTGACATGAGTGACAGGGATGCCGACGGGGACGATTCGATGAATCAGTTCGTGGATCTCGTTCTGGGAAATCCCCGTGAGATTTAGAAATTTTCCCGGCAGTAAACATTTATGTCGCCCAAATTCATTGAAATAATATTAATAAAAGATTTTTCATGAACGTTTTATTGTACAAAACGGCGACGATACCGTAATTTAATGGCTCGAAGATGCCAGAAATCACATGAGGGCCAGTTTCAAGAATCCCGCTAGCTATGAATGAAATTGGGTAGTCTCGGGGGAGCTATCGCGGGTCGCGATAGTTGAACGAGATTTCATTTTCAACCTCGCGAGTACATCGCTTTAATACCGGTACCACCAATAGCACTCAATGAGGCATTCATTTGTGTTTCCTTGTCCAACTTGACCAGTGATGATACAATGTTGGGTGCCTACAGTTCCCAATGCAATCATTGTATGAATAAAATGGCCTTTGGCAGAGGTTTTCAGATGAATAACTCTGGTCATTTCTCTTTTCAGCTGTCGACGTTTTCGGATGCCTGTACCATCAAATCAAATTCGAGCTGGGTCTGTTGCCATTGAACCAATTCAGGCAAAAGTTGAACATACCAATATCACCAGAACTCAGTATCCATTGTCATTAGCATGGGCATGCACCATACACAAAACACAGGGCAAAACTATGAATCAAATAGTAGTTTCCCTCAAAACGGTATTCACTGCTGGCCAAGCATACGTTGCACTCAGCAGAGTGACATCAATTACTGGTCTTCACCTCTTTGACTACAGCTCCTCGGCATTGTACTGCTTCCCTGCAATTAAAGAAGGCCTAACTAAAATGGATAAATTGGAGGATGATTCCAAACATCCACTTCGACTTGACAATTCCAACTGTCTGAAAGTAATCCACCACAATGTGGAAGGACTTCTGCCCCATTTCAATGACCTGAAACACAATCATGACATTCCACATGCAGATGCGCTCTGTATCTCTGAATCATGGCTTCCCAATGACCAAACCAGTCAAGTTCATTTACCAGGATTCGTGCTTTTCAACAACAACAGGTGTACTTCAGGCATGCCAGATTCCCCATTTTATCAAAAGCAGCGAGGCGGCGTAGCCATCTATGTTCAACAGAGTCGTCAGCCACAGCATGTTGACCTTGGCATCAGAAATCTGGAATACTGTGCTGTTCCACTTGCATTCAACCTCACCGCTGTGCTTGTGATTGTTGTATATAGACCACCCACCTATCAAACACCATCATTCTGTACGGTCTTGCAAGAAGCTATTCAGGCAGTTGAATCCATGGCAGTTGATCATGTTGTCATCACTGGTGATTTCAATGAAAACTTGCTGAAGAACACCAATCCAATTCAATTGATGCTCCTGTCAAAAGGGTTCAAGCAAGTAATAAGTGAACCAACCACAGCAGATGGTACTCTACTTGATCATCTGTATATCCAAGGACCCAACACTGGATTTCTTCAGAAGATATTAATTTGAATAATAAGTTGGCAGAATAATTGTCTACTAGTGTAAGACACAGTAGACTGGATCATGATAACTGTAGTAGGCGCACAGTACACCAGAGTTTATTTGAGGTGTCATTGCTGAGGATCTGATGATTCTAGGACATTTGCCCCCCGGACATTTCCCCCC
>NMRB01003779.1:0-11417 GCA_002633025.1 Notospermus geniculatus | reverse complement strand
CACACACACTAAAATGCCTAAAATCATCCTTACACCAAAATTTGATCAAAGAATTTTTTGCCTAGATTCTTGCAATGTTGTTATTATGACCAGGAAAACTAGTGGTGTAAGACCCCGGACTAAAAAGCTTGGGCAGGATTACCCTGTGCATTACTACAGCAAACAAGAACTTTTTCATGTGGTCCAGACACGTTCAGTAGGCTATACTAGTATAGTAAATTGTAATGTATTGCAACAGAAATACCGGTATGCACCGCCCCAACACAGGACTGCCAATGCAAAAGTAGCAGCAGCATATTAAAATTCTCTAAAATAACAGCAAATAATCGCTAATTACAGATGTATATGAAAAATAATGAAAATAACACTGCCAGCGACAGTTCAAAAAATAGATTTATCAAAATAGATATGGTTCCCGATCAATCAGATCGGGAACCATATTGTTTTTGGTCATGGTGTCTGTGTGTGTGTGTGTGTGTGTGTGTGTCCGGTCTGTCACACCTTCATATCTCATCTCCTTGAACAGCTAGAGCCTTGGAAACAAATCCTACCCCTAGGTTTGTCAACCTAGGCAATCCAATGAGCCAATAATTTTCAATCTCAGATGTCTCCATCATGATGTAATCAACATATCGGACTTGATATTTTGTCTGTCACGCTTTTATCTGATGGCATAACTCGGCTCCTTCAACACCTACAACAATGGAAATAAGTTCTACCCTTAGGTTTTCATACCTTAGGAATTAAATGGGCTGATTACTTTTGATGTGAGATGTTGGGATCATGGTGATTTCGATATCACGAATTTGATATTTTCAGATAACTTGCCATACTGTCAACTGAGCAACATGAAACAAGTCTTAGTTCATGCCTACTTATCCAAGGACTGGACTATGTTGAAATTCTCAGCCTCAAGTGTCCGGGTGTTCGAAATATCATGAGATTTTGATATATCAAACTTGATAATTTGAAATATCTCTGCCTGTGGTAAAGGTAGAGGCATGATATCACCCATACTTAGGTTATTGAGGATGCCCATTTCGATTATGCAATGACCTTGATGATCAGAGGTCAAGGTCAAGGTCAGACTTCAAGGTCGAACTTGAAAATTTGAAATATCTCTGCCTGTGGTAGTGATAGAGACATGATATCACCCACACTTTAGGTTATTGAGGATGCACATTTCGATTATGCAATGACCTTGATTGTCAGAGGTCAAGGTCAAGGTCAAACATGAAAAATTGTAATTTCTCTGCCTGTGGTCGAGATAGAGACATGATATCCCCCATACTTAGGTTATTGAGGATGCCCATTTCGATTATGTAATGACAATGATGATCAGAGGTCAAGGTCAAGGTCAAACTTGATAATTCGAAATTTCTCGGCCTTTGGTAAAGGTAGAGGCATGATATCACCCATACCTAGGTTATTGAGGATGCCCATTTCGATTATGCAATGACCTTGATGATCAGAGGTCAAGGTCAAGGTCATACTTTGATAATTTGATATATCTCTGCCTATGGCAGAGGTGGAAGCATGATATCACCCACTATTAGGTTACTGAGGATGCCCATTTTGATTATGCAATGGCCTTGATGATCAGAGGTCAAGGGCAAGGTCAAACCTGATGATTTGATTTGAGCACATCAAAATGGCTGCCAGCAGGCTGCCTGTCATGCCTGTAAGGTCCTCTTAACAAGCGGGAACCATCAGACATTTACAATGTCATCTTGTTGCAATTTGGGTTGCCAACTTGGCATTCATTAGACTGAGTTTGCTCAAGCGGCATGGGAGACCTATGGAGCAGATATGATCCCAAAGGGGAAAAACATTACAGAAAGTGGAAGTTCACTGATATTTGCCATATTTTTCACATTATTTCACTTAAAGTAGGCCTAGAGGTACTACAGTATATGGATTCCTGATGAGGCATCCCACTAAAATAGCAACCACGACGAAACGCGCAAACACACTCTGTTATGCGCGTGGTCTCATGGTATAGAGGGTCTTCACTGACGTCACACGGCCGCCATACTGGCCGTCAAAATGAAGCCATAGAGGCTGCCATCTTGTTCTCGGTTCAAAGGTTTAGCGGCCTGTACAGACCACTGGGAGCATATAACTCAACAAATCACTTTACCTCTCTGTTTCTAAGCATAAGTAGTTGGTCTGGTGTGAAAACCATGTTGAAAGCAAAGCGAGTCGTCCATACGGCTTGCCGACAACATTAAAACTGCGTGCTGAACGCTGTGTTGATGCTGTGACGTTGCGTCATTTGACGGCCAAAATGGCGGCCATTTGGAGCTGTGATGTCACGTGAAGAACCTCTATTCACGCATGTCGTCATGGTATTCACACATGTCACCATGGTGTTCGGCCATTTCGTGAGATGTGATATTGCCCCATCACTAATCAGGAATGCACCAACCGGTACCTCTACTTTAACTCCAGTGTGAAGGCATGTCCTATTCAGCGACGACAGGAAAGTGCAACTTATTGCAGTGAGTTACAGGTTCAGCGCGAAAACAAAGTTGAGGAACAACTTGTGTGCTGGGTCAAGTTTTTGAGCATCACCTACTGGTATGTATAATATGTCCTTGGGGGTAAACTCAGAATTTTTTTCTTTTAAGCAGGTCATGTTCAAATGGTAATGTGTATTTTCCTTCTGGAAACTGAACTGCAGTGGGCCACTTTTCGAATCGTATATTCTAATCTCTTTGCGAGTGAGAACAATGTCATGTGGTGGATCTGGAACTGCACTGGGACTGCTTCTCAACTTTCCTCCACATCCATAGCACATCATCACCCGTGTCCCCTTCAACCATTTAATCCTGTACTTGCTCTCCAAGTCAACTTCATCTTCAACATCCTGTTGCCTGTCTACAGACTGTAGATTCTCATTCCTTGTCCCTTCCTGGACACGTCTTTTCCCTCTGCTTCGGTACCCAGGTTTTTTCCCAGGTTTCTTATCTTTCACACCTTGAGTTGCTGCCATCATAAGATTTGGACCTGTTGACTTCGTGTGAAACCATGTGATGAAATCACATAGTCTAGATGTATACTGACCTACTGCAACACTGTGAGCACAGATCTGGCGCACTCTGTAGCCATCGCAACCACACACAATAGCTCCTGTAGATTTAATGCTAACAAAGTGCGGCTGTACCCCCGAATCACTGACCACCATGTAACCATCATTCATCCCAGCTTTCAGAGGGGCCTTTATGACGGAACCTTCGCTCTGTATTAAGCGCTCTGCTTTCTTCCAGACTGCAGCAAATGACTGACTTAGACCGGATTCTTCAAATTTCAGTGATAGGATCCCCTGTTCTAACTGAGACTCTAATCCTCTAGGTGTACCACTCGAGGTAGATGTTTCCCCCATGGATGATTGAGCTGAAGGACCTGGAATGACTTGTGTTGAAGTAGCGACGGGTGATGTAGAACTTGACTGACAACCACCAAAGACACAGGGCATGTCGGGTGCAGGCCTAGAAACCACATCAGATACATCAGCCTTCACTGGTGTTGCATTCTGGAACGTTCGGATATGATCCTTCTTCTTCTTCTCGCTCCATGTCTCCCACTCCAGCTCATCCACTGCAAAGTGACTGTATTTATCTGCAAGTCTGTATGGACCTTTGCCAATGATTGACTGCTCCACGAATTCCTGTTCAGCATCTTTTTCTTCCCTGGCCATTTCTGTGAAAACCTGCCATGATACCTGCTTGTGGTGGAGGCGCCTTTTCAGTCGGCTGTGCATGCCTTCAGGGTCGTTGTTGATGTAATAACCATAACCCAATCCAATGTCACGGCGGACAGGGTAAAGGAATCTGTCACGGATGTCAGATGACTGATAGCGCATGAACCATGCATGAAATACAGGCTTCACAGTATCTCGTGCTGCCGACTCTCGGGCATCCCAAACTGGCTTCAGATTCTGAAGGGTCACATCATATGCATCGTACTCACAATCTACAAGTCCATGGGAATGGGTGTTGCCAAAAATATCAAACAGGAACTCTGTACGGTATTCACCATTGATACCAAGTTCTGTCAATTTCCTACCAATGTCCTTCTCAAGATGCAACTTGCATAGGATGTTTGTAGCCATAGGGAAGTTCTGCAGAAAGCCTCCCAAGGCTGGCTCCCTGTCTGATCCAATGGCCAAGACATTCCACAAGTTCCTTCTGAACCTGGGGAAACAAGAACCAAAGAAATTAAATGTTTCAGTGCCACGGTCTTTGTGCATCACAAGTGGACCCAACATAACAGGTGGCTTGCCAGAAGTTTTGCTTTCGAGCATTAGATGCCTGTAAGTGGTAGGAGTCACATAGTAATCTCCACAATTGTAGGTTGTGTCAATCCCGAGGGGAGAAAAAGCACTGGGAAAGGTGCAAAATCTCTCAACGTCAAGTAACTGTCTGTCATCAGCAAGAAATGCCTGTGGCCCTGTTGAACATTCCACAACCCTGACAAAAGCCTTCACACTGTCTGCCTCGTCTTTGACTTTATTCATCATTGCAGCTAGTTCGTCTTTTTCATCATTTTCTGCACTCTTCATTCTTGAAGAAATCTTCCGTACCTGGGCCAAAGAAGAAGGGACAGATTCCCTCTGGTACTCGGCCATACCACCACCATCTTTAAATACCTTTCGATATGCATCACTAGGTGTGTCTCCTTCTGCCAGTCTCCTCTTTATGTTGTCCCTAGTCGACTCCCTAACCCTGCCCTTCTTGGTTGGAGTCACAGTGAGATTATCATCATTACAATACCGTACAATAAAATACTGCAAGGGGTTTTCATTGTTGTCATAGACATGCCAATCATGACGGTTGAACGTGCTATGTTTCTTGTGCTTATAATATGTGCAACACACTTTGTACACATGTACAGATTTTTTTTGTTCCTCGGAACACTTTTCAATGTTACCTTTGCTTGTTATTCTGTAGTAACCTGTTCTCCGGCCATTGTTCTTCCATGCATAGCGATCTTGTTTGTAATCTTCTCTGTTACACATGTAAGATTCACTAAACAAAAAACAGGCGGACTGACTGCACTGAACTGGAATTTCTTTACACACCAAGTCCAGGTCTGGGTTACGCACAGTGGACAGTACTGTCTCTGGGCACACATTCTCGAGTTGAAGTATTGGAATCTTCACATTGGACTTGAAATATTGTTTCACATTCAAAACTGGACTGAAATAAAAATAATTGGAGATTGTAAGACCGGTAATCGAGTCACAACAAAAGCTTTCAGAGGTTCGTTTAAATTTGACAAAGTGGTTGGAAGACCAAGTGATAAAACTCTCGTTTGTGTGACCAAGCCCAATCGGTCAACCCTGTTGTTAACGCTGTTTATCAGCCAAAGAGCACAGCAGGAACTGCCTATTGTTATTCAAAATGTACTGGGATCTGGCTTGGTTTATTGATGCGAGAGAAAAAAAATGGTTTGACCCCGACAGCCCTCGTTAGACACAGGCTCATCATCGGTTTCCACCTTGGATAATTTTCTCCATGGGCATATTCATCCTCCATCTCTCCCTCTGGAGAGCCTCATCCTCCTGACTTCACCCTTAGTAGTATCCTACATGGACACTATCCTCAAGCCAGGGCAGCCTCCTCCATTTCCCTCTGTGGAAGCCGCTCCCTCTTGGTAGGCTCATCAATGCAAAGATCCAGACACACGTTGATCCAATTGAGAAATTATGTTCTACCTATTGTCATCATGGTCATCATCATCACCATCGTTGATATCTATACACTCAACACTGCTCTGAAGCTCATCGCAGACAACTGATTTAGCATCAACGTAACTGAAAGAGTGGAAAAAGTTGTTCATGAATGGAAGGAAAGGTGATCCAGTGTTAACTTTTAGCTTACATGACCGTAAGCTTAATATGCGAATACATGCTGTCCGTCTTTTGTCATCTGCCAACACTGCGAAGTTCTAAAAGTATTAACCACAGGAACTACTGAGCTGCATCTTGTTATGCATGAACCTTGGGGTTTAAAGCGAATTGATAGCGGATTTTATTTACATTTGGCTGGTGTTTATAAACACAAAATTTCAACCGATCAGAATGCATGGACATTTCTTTGTCGACATTCTGGAGAAGTTTGTTTACATTTTTTTCCGAAAATTCGTCCCCTTTCGAATTCTATTTCTAAGTCAATTTTTTCAATATCAATTCGATTTAAGTTCATCACCAACCTTGAAACTGCAGGTATTCTAAGGTTCACTTACTGTTCAGTCCATCACTCGAAGCAAATGCAGACCTGGCTTCAGGATGCCTTGAAGGTTTCTTGACAAGACTGAGAGCTTTGTATGCTAACTGCTCGTTTCTTAGCGGAGCACATGGTTTACATGGTCTCTGGACCATAAATTTTCAGGTGAGCATAAGAAGTTATATTACCTTTGCTCCAAATGATCAACACTTTCATTCTCAATGTCATCAGTGGCCAGAAACATACAAATGGGGCTGAAAGAAAAAAAGGTTGTCAGCTGTGCTTCCCCCTAGATTCAGTATCTGCAATAAATCTGTGCTGTCCTCAATGCCTGGTCAGTTTTATTGAGTGGCATAAAGTGCCACATATTCTAGGGCTATTAATAAATTGAAAAGTATTCGCCATAAATGTTCAGGTAAGCATAAGAAGTTATATTACCTTTGCTCCAAGTGATCAACACTTTCATTTTCAATGTCATCAGTGGCAGAAACATACAAATGGGGCTGAAAGAAAAAAAGGTTATCAGCTGTGCTTCCCCCTAAATGCAGTATCTGCAATAAATCTTTGCTGTCCTCAATGCCTGGTCAGTTTTATTGAGTGGCATAAAGTGCCACATATTCTAGGGCTATTAGTAAATTGAAAAGTATTCGCCATAAATTTTCAGGTAAGCATAAGAAGTTATATTACCTTTGCTCCAAATGATCAACACTTTCATTTTCAATGTCATCAGTGGCCAGAAACATACAAATGGGGCTGAAAGAAAAAAAGGTTGTCAGCTGTGCTTCCCCCTAGATGCAGTATCTGCAATAAATCTGTGCTGTCCTCAATGCCTGGTCAGTTTTATTGAGTGGCATAAAGTGCAACATATTCTAGGGCTATTAGCCATTATTACTGTATTGCATAATATCAAAAATAGATAAGCGTATCTATTTTTGATAATATTCAAGTTTGCAGCACAACAATGTGTTCTGAAACAAATAATATTTTATAGTAACCTTTTACTATTTTGTCAGGTTTAAAAATATTTTGGAAAATAAATAAAGAACTCATTAATGTACTGCCCAAATACATGTACTTTGTTGTAACTGCAGTAGTTAACTGGACCCTTTCAGAACTGCTCTATGATCTTGCATCTCCATCCAACATGGGAAACCTGGTGTGTCTTGGCAGCTGTAAAGGGGCCCACTTTCCACACATGCCATAATGCAAAACTGGTGTCAGTGCCATAGAAATTGACATTTGCAATTATGAGGAAAAGCATGATGAGACAAGATGTTTAAGAAAGATCTTTGTATCTCTAACTGTGTAGCTAGCTTGCATCATACCTGGAAGGTTCATTCATTTTGTCTTGTGGCCTGGACAAGTCTCTGCCCTGAGGTGTTCCCTGAAATAAAATATCAAAAATTTAATCATGTTAACATGGTTAATAATGGCCCACTTTGAAACTGTCTTACAACAGGCGACACTAGACTGGCAATAAAACAGTGGTAGCCTAGATTTCGGTGGGCCTAAAGTTGACTGTGTTACTCCCACAGCAAATCCTGGTTGTCTGCCATGGAGTAGGCACGGCTATTTTGGGAGCATATTTATTGAGCTAATTTGGGGACAATGGGATTTTCTCACAACGTTTTAACGCTGTGAAAAGGAGGCAATTGAAAGCCCTGCCAAGTTTTGTCAGAAAATTCCTTGCGGTTTAGCCAAAAATTGTACCGGTACCTTTAAAATTATTTCCTATTGTTTCAGCTAATGAACAGCTAGAGCACGAAGAATGGGGTCGCAATTTTTATGATCTAATGGGCAGGATCAAAGTGCTCAAGTTTCATCAGTACCTGAAGAAGTCATTTGGGAGACATCAGAATAAGATTGTTGCCAAAATGTTCATAGATCCTCTTTGCCTAGCCCTTAAAGAAACATGGTGAATCGCCATGGCAACTGGGTTTTTCCAACACTGACTGGAAATACCCCCTGCAGAGAATGCAAGCGATCCACACCGAATACATGATCGCCATGTATATAGAGGCTATGCATGTGACGTCATCAGCGATGAGAAGCCATGTTGGATGGAACGTTCTAACATGCTGACGCAGTGCATCTGACCACGTGCTCCATCCATTTTCCATCCAACAACACGTGGCCATTGTGGTGTCATACCCATTGATGACGTCAGTGCATAGCCTCTAGCCCAAGGACAACTAGGCCTAGAACTAAGAAATTTGCTTACGAGCTAGCAAATTTGATGGTCCCCAGAATGATAAATAACAGTCAGGAGAATGAAAGAAGCAGGACATTTGACATGATGATCGGGCATTGCGAGTTTGTCCATTTATCATGATTATTGATGCTGTAGGCGTAGTATTTAGGCCTAGACCTATCTCGGAGGAATTTCCTCCATCCAAGGGGGCCTATGCGGGAGGAAAGCACAGTAGTAGGCTAGGCCTACTGTACACTACAGTATGGTAGGCCTAGGCCCTAGGTAGGCCTCGCTAGCTACAGTTTTCAGGCAGGGGGGTTGTCGAATGATGATGTCAGCCATCCCATAGGCCTAGGCCTATGAGGTCAGCACAGAGTAGGCCTAGCTACATGCGAGGCCTAGGCCTAAAAAAAGAGACTTTCGTGCATTTTAATAGTTTTGGCAGCGAAAATCGATGTTTATTCGGTCATATTTAATGCAACAACTGCGCAGTTTACCATTTTATGCACCGCTGTAGGCCTACATGCCGTAAAAAGCGTAATGTCATAGGCCTAGCCTACCGTACATGTGTACTGTTGTACAGTTGCACAGTCATGACAGTGCATTTGGACATGTTGGATGTACAGGCCGTGGTGTGTAACGTTACCGTAGGCCTCCCCACAGCCTACCCTACAGTAACTGTTCATGTCATTTCGTCCGTCAAACGACCAACGACGGCTAAAGTTTAGAATCCCCCGTCGGAAGTGACGTTACTCCATGGCACACAATGGAAATCCTATTGTACAATGCGGCTTATTCCGTCAATCGATGACCTTTTTTGGGGCAATGACAGGGGATTCTAAACTCGTTTCACTACTGAGACATACATACTATTTAAAACGATTTGTAAATGCGAGAATGTTCCACGCATTAAATACACAACATGTGTGCCACCATGCATGCCATGTGACTGACACAGCTAGGCTAGGCCTACTTACCTAGGAACCTCACGACTCGGGCCCAACAGTCCGGAATTGAAGATTCATATAGACGGCACGAGAAAAATGAATAAAATTAGCGGTCTAGTTAAAAATTTTGATTTTCAAAATCATATAAACGCATATTTATACAATAATTTGGTAAATTATAACAAGTCTCGCCAGATCTCGCAAGGATAACGAGACTATTTGCGACCTCACGGCTGGGACAACTCACAACTGGGAGCCTCCGAAATAGAGCACTTACAGTTTCAACCAATCAGGAGCTCCAAATGCAATTAATTTGCATTCGTGCATCAGCAGCCGAATCAGCAAAAGGACATGAAATCACGTCAAAAACATCCAAATGAGCCGAATTTCGAAAGTTTTTTGCGACGTCAACGGATGGAGTTGAGTTTGATTATATTTTGGTGGTTGTTTTTTTCCTTTTATTTTTCTCGCAGGCAGGTTTGCAGTGAGCATGCCCGGGTGAGCATGGTGAGTAAACGACTACGGTATGGCACATGGACGTGGTCCGTAAGGAAATCGGTCGCAAGAAGCTTTCCGAGCACTTCCATAGTATGCTTACGACAATAGGCTTGTGTAAAAAGCATTCATTAAAAGCATGAAAAGCATTGATTAACAAACCCTGTATCGTTCTACGCACTTTAAAAGCGATGGTATGTTAAAATATTCTCAGATTTATTTCCACATCCGAAAACACTTATGTTCCTGGTTGCATATAAATTGTGGCCCCATTCCGGCGTCCGCCATCCGCCGTCCGGCGTCCGGATCCGGCGTCCGCCATCCGCGTTTGTCACTACACCTGTTTACTTCTCTGAAGTTTCACGTTTGGATACGAGGTGATGCGAGTCGATACGTTCTGATGCGCTTGGATGCGACATGGTCGCGATTGGTCAATTTCAGGTGGCACGAATGGCGCCACGATTGAAATCGTGGTCTTATTCGTGGAGTAATCGTGGTGATCCTATCAGATCGTATCAGATGTTATCACATCTTGAGGGCAATCGCGACGGCAATCGTGACAATCTTGTTGATCGTAGGAAATTTTTGAACCGTTCAAAACTTTTATGCGATCAATACGATTGCCACGACTGACCTCAAGATCCGATACGACCTGATAAGATCTGATAGGATCGCCACGATTACTCAACGATTAAGATCACGATTTCAATCGTGGCGTGAATCGTGATAGTGTGAACACAGCAAAAAACTGAATCATGAATTTGGTTCAAGACCGCCTCCAAGTATCACGCAGTGAGAAGGAAGATGCAATACACGGCGCATTTCAACAGAGCGTGGTGTTCGTCCAGTCCACGATTGATCCCGATCACCACGATTCGTAAGCACGATTAGATACGATCTCTCAAGCTTTGGTACGATTTAATACGATCTGATGCGATGATCACGATTAACAAATTAATCGTGTTGATCGTAGCAAATTTTTAAACCGGCCAAAACTTATACGACCTGATAGGATCGCCACGATTACTCCACGATTAAGACCACGATTTCAATCGTGGCCTGAATCGTGATAGTGTGAACATAGCATTAGTAAACGAAGTGAATGCGATCTTTGACTGCACGAGACAGTCGATGTTTTCGAAATGCCTTAGATTGGCTTCGTTCCAGCACGTTTGTGCCAAAAGATGTGAACCCATTTAGCTACAGTTACAAACAAGAAAGGACGTTTTTAGACATTGACAGTCCCGAACTGAAGTGGAATTCGCCGATTTCATTGGTTGTTAAGTGATCCAAAATGAGTCTGACGCCAACACTTGGAGATGTAAACAAATATCTGACGCCGGTGATTCGCAGTCGGACGTTGTCTGCGCCTGCGCAGAAAGACAAATTCGGAAGTAGCGTCAGACATTTGGGAAATGTTACGTCGCCTTCTGTCGATGATTTAAGTGATATGAGGAGTGCGGAGTCGAGGATAAGGTTACTGCGAGATAGAAATTGATACAATAATATGCAGTTATTGCGGCAGATGTTTATGAAGTATGAGACGCAGTTGTG
>NMRB01003778.1:34442-53105 GCA_002633025.1 Notospermus geniculatus | reverse complement strand
AACGGATGTCAGTTAAACACGGCTTTATGGACAACACCCGCGTTTCAACAAAAACTTTCATGACCCGTCATTCGACGGGTACTTTGCTAGTAACTATAATATATAAAAGTCTTGTTTATAAATTATAGTAGGACTACTACCCCTAACGTACATTTTACCCTATTTTCTGACAAAGCTCGGGCCGCCTGTGATCACAGCAGATACATGCAATTTTCTGACATCTGAGAGCCTAAAGTATTATCTTAGTTCCAAATCATCCTGCAGCTGTGATAATTCCTGTGCTTTTTCTAAGAACACTCGTATATGTAGGCCTATTCTCTTATTGTTCTGGATGACGTTTGGCTCCTGAAAAAAGTACTAGCTACCAGTCCCGAGTTTGTGTGAATTGAAATGAGTATTATGCCATGGTATTGCAGGAAATCAGACTACACTAATCCAAATTTATTGTGTCTTTCTTCAGGAGCCTGTTGTCATCACAGATTCTCACCTTGTCTCAACAGCATTGAAATGGAACTTAGACTACCTAAAAGACAATATAGGTGATGGGGACTTCACTGTGTATGTTTCTGAAGACCACAAATTCAAGTATTATGATGAAAAGAAGTTTGTCAAAAGAAAAGACTTTACACCACCAACCAGTAGGATAGATATGAAGTTCTCAGAATTTGTTGACAAGTTGCGGAATTCAACACCAGGTGATAAGAGGTGAGAATTAATCAGCTTGTTCATAGCTGTGTTGTACATAACAATACAATACAGGTGTTAATTTTTTTCAGAGAGCAATTTATTGATGGATTTGATGGACTTAGTGTCGTGTTGTTTTCCATGTTGTGTGAATTGACAACTTGGTAAAATAAGAACTCGAAGATTATTACCACGAGTATTCGGTCTCAGGTCGTGTTAACAAAACTACCGATATAGGCTTACCATAGATTTTCATATACTGTAATAAATATTCAAATAATGTCTCTCTTTATTTCCACTTTTCAGACTATACCTCCAGCAAACTCTAAACGATTTAGTAGGAAAACAAATAGTTGTAGACTTTTTAGGCTTTAACTGGGATTATGTGACCGCACATCAAAGACGGAATGACTGGGGGCCTTTAACATCGAACCTTCTACTTATAGGAATGGAAGGTAGGCATATCATGATATCCCTCCCCATGACCCCATTCTTTGAATAACTTTATGCATGCTAGCTCTGATATTATTCGGTCATAAACTTAGATAACTTCCTGGGCCAATGTACATGTATGAGAAGTTGGTAAATCATCTTAGGCCAAGTGTTGTAATGGCATGTTGTGTTGTCCGAGTGGCGTAGTGGAACACAAACATCTTGTACCACTGAGGTTATGGGTTCAAAAAGAGGTGATTACATACCAGTAAATACCAAATGTTCATATTTCCCAAAGCCTCCAATTTGATTTTTCCTACATTCATAAAAACAATTGATGAGAGAGTATTACAATTAGATCATGCTTTTTCCTATTTTGTAGGAAATGTGACACCCTGCCATTATGATGAACAGGAAAATTTCTTCTGCCAAATCTACAATCACAAAAGGTGCTTGTTGTTTTCCCCTTCCATGTTCGACTGCCTGTATGCATACCCAATATATCACCCACATGACAGACAAAGCCAGGTGAGTACCGGTAGTACATTGAAATCATCTTCGTTGGTGACTATTTGGCACTGTACATGTATGTGATTTGCGGTGTTGTCTTTGACCTGTCTGTATTGATAAAATTGAGTGTGGATATAACAACCTTGTTGGCATTGCAACTCAACAACATATAAATGACACTTTGATTTTATGAAACTGGACATCAGTGACCCACGTCAAATGTTGATACCGTATAAATTTGTAAAACGTTTTCATTACTGGTAGTTGATGAGATGCATCCTCATCATTCTAGGTTGACTTTGAAAATCCAGATTATGAAAAATTTCCAAAGTTCCGTGAAGTGTGCGGCTTTGAAGCAGTTGTGGGGCCTGGAGATGTGCTATATATTCCAATGTACTGGTGAGTTTTCCTTCCATCCTCAATGTCAGTTGTAATTTTCTAACACTGATTCATAAAAACTGCCATTTGATACAGGAATATTACATTTCTACTCTAACTCTCATTGTCTTCTCCAGGTGGCATCACATCGAGTCATTACTGGACGGTGGTGAAACAGTCTCGGTGAATTTCTGGTACAAGGCAAGTCAAGTGGCAAAGGTGGAATATCCACTGAAGGATCATCAGAAAGTGGCTATGATGAGGAACATAGAAAAGATCATGGCTGATGCATTAAATGATTATGAAGAGGTAATCATACATGTATCTCCTGTCTGATTCTTGAAGTCCTCACCTTGGAGCTTCTGCTCTATCTCATATTGCACGGTCTAACCTGTGGCTATGGAGGATTTCCTTCTGGCCTAGTCATTGGTGTGTTGGCCGCCGAGCTAGATCATCTACGATCTAAGATGTAGAAGCAATGTTGAGCGCAGTCCNGTCCATACTTGGGGGGGGGGGGGGTGAATGGCCCAGCAATTATAATTCTGAAGGAGGATATGATGAATTGTACCCCAGTTATATGTATGGTCTATCCCACCGGCCATGGAGGATTTCCTATTGAGTGGTTAGCATGTATGGTTTGCAATCCGAATTGCCCACACTAGATGGAGTGATATCGTCTATTGATTACGCCTCAACTCTGGTATTGCTCAGTTAATGAACTACTCTCATCTATTGCAGGTTGCACCATTCTTACAAAAAATGGTATGCGGTCGTTATTTGGATATGTCACAATTTGAAAGCAGGAAAAAGGACGACGAAAACAGGTGATGAAAATCCAAGTGTACTTCAGGGACTATAATGATTTTCTGGATGTACAGCAAAGTTCAGTCCAAACATCAAAGGTGCCAATGAGAAATGTGCTCGCTGACTGCAATTGATTCAAATCATGCAAGTTCAATTCCTGATTCATTCAGGAGTCCATGAATGATGTGATGGGACTATAGGGGGAGGACAACAATGAAACATTTGGATTCTATGACAGTGACGCTCACTGGCGCATTCTTGCCGTGTCATGGATGAAGTCATAAGGTGGTGTGTTGGCCATTCGGAACACAACATTCGGTCTTTTCTGCCAAATGATCTAGAAAACATTCAACATGATGATTGCTTCATACTCTCAAGAAGAATTCCCATTGTTTAGGGTGTATTTTTATCAAGGTCTGGGGATGTTCCATCTTCAGCTGCAACTACTGTAAAGTGTTCAACCTTGCTACGTTTTGAGTGAAACTGGTTATGGTGTTAACCACCATGCACATATGAAACCCAGAGATTTAGAAGACTACTCGGCAAGTGATGGTACTGAACAACATGATGTGATTTGCTGAAACTGAAAATGCTTGATACTTAGATGTTATCATATGAGCTGAGCTGTATCAGTCCCGGTATCATGGCCTTCAACCCCGTATCATCCCTCGGGATGATGCGGGGTCGAAGGCCATGATACAAATATCATATACCCAGTATACAAGGAACCTGTGAAAAACGTCCAATGACGTACATGTATGACGGCGTGATGTCATTCGACGTCGTGACATTGTGTCGCGACGAATCCAACAGACAAAATCTGTATTGGTCCTGATTTTGCTGGACTGATATGGGTCCAACAATTGAAATCCTGTATCAGTCCTGATTTTGGTGGCTGTATCACCCCAGCCAGTATTCATTGGTGGAGATTGCAGATCAAAATAAGCACCATTTTTACACTATATATATGATACACTACAATACATTGGTGCTCTTTCAGCCTGCAAGAAATCCACAATACGTATACCGTATTACATATTTTACACTGGCATACCTGGAAAATATAAAAGATGATGAGGTTTATTTGACTTTAATGAGCACAAGCCAGATAAGGTTTCTGTTTATACTTCTAAAGTGGAACCGGGACTGAATGGGTACATTCCAGAAATTTATCACTTCATACAGTATCTGGTCAACTAGAAAGCATAGCCCTCAGTCAGTTCGTGGTTGTGATTCATTAATAGTGGTTGATCTTTAAGTTTCAAAAATTATGATACAGATATTTTCTTACCTCTAAACTATCGGTACTTAAGGTAGAGTAGATTGCATACATCTAGGTGTTATCAAAGATTTACATAAGTACATGTATAATGTGAGCGAGTGATGCGCATTTTCAGTGCATTGGCGTGTGGTCAGTTCAGCTGAGGAATGTATTTGCTTGGATTTTATGCATCTACATGTAGGCACCATATGCACCAGTTTTTGCAGAGTTAAGCCAGACTTGAAGCTTAGCTTCAGTTGGTGCATATCGAGTTCAAGTTTAGTGCCAACTTAAGTTTGGCTTTAGACGCTGTGGTGCATATGGGCTGTAATGTCAGCTGTTAAACGTTACAATGAAGGAAGTGTATATATCCAACTTAGAGCACAAAAAGCGACACACAAAATGATAGTAAAAGTAAAGTCGTCTCCAAAGGAGAAGGAAGTGTCGGGATTCCAATGAAGGAAGTGTCGGGATTCAAGGAAAAATTGGATAGTTATGTGGCTATATTAATTGTAACAAATTTGTTGCTAATTTTTGAAGAATTATTTCCAATGGTATACATTTAGGAAAATCTACCAGTACTAAGTGTTACTGTTAATGCTGCTTCTGAGGTGAGACAACAGTATAATTTTCAGTGCTGTTACATGTATATGAAGAGAGATTGTCTATTGTGGGTTTTTGGTGTTCTTCCTAAGACTTGGAATCAGGCATGAAAGGCAGTCACGTTTTTGGTATTGGTAGGCATATCTTTTAACTCTTTAGGGATTGTATTTTCATCTGTATGAACTTAAATATTCTAGTTTATTCTGGTTTACAATTTAGCCTGAACTACCGTACATGTACAATGACTATGGCAGATTCTGTCACATTATTCCCACAAATGCCATATCCCAGTTAAGCGTGAGTCTGCTGGTGATGGAACTGCCATGTTTTGCTTCATGCTACATAATGCTTGCTCTTTTACCCGGAGGTTACTCTCTGTAGCTACCGTAAATAAAGTGTAAATATCCTAGTTTATTGTTGGTTAGCATGAGCTGCAATAGTTAAGGCATGCTCTTAGTCTTAGATTATCCTAGCAGATGCCAAATCCTAGTTTAACTTGGGGCGCACTGGTGATGGAACTCAATGTCATGTTCTGCTTCATGCCATTGCTCTTTTACCTGTTGGCATGGTATGCCCTGTAGCTAAATAGATAAAATATATCCTAGTTTATTGTGGGTCAGCAAGAACTAAAATGGTGAAGGCATATGCTGTCAGATTATCCCTACTGATGCCAGGTATCCTAGTTAGGAGATCGAACTGTCAAGTTTTGCTTCATGCCATTGCTTGACTCAATGCAGGATTATTCCCTGTTTTCCCTAAACATAAATATCCTAGTTTATTGTAGTTAAGCGCACGCTACAGTGAAAGGCATGTACCGGGTATGCTCTCAAATTAATGATGCTATATCCTAGTTAAGCTTTAGGCTAAGTGGCATGACTGATGATGAAATTGTCATGTTTTGCTTCAGCTTCATGATCATACTACATATAAAGTTTGCGTTTGGAGTCTGATATCAACAATGGTAAAAGTTCTCATCTCATCCCACTTTACACTTTAACCCCAGTCTATCCTGAAACCTTTCAGTAGAACTTAGATGAGCTGCTCATTGAGCGCTACAATCTGAACATTTCCTACCGGTACCCATTTATACACCTGGGTGGAGAGATGCCAGTAAGGCAAAGAGACTTGCCCAAAGTCTCACGCCCAGTGGGATTCGAACCCGGGACCCTCTGACCACTAGTTGGAGATCCGAACCTACACCACCGTGGCGCCCCAAATGTATACATGTATGCCATCGCTGTCCTATCCCAGGGTTATACTTGCTGGGTCTATTGGGACAATGAGACCTGATTGCGCTTCTTAGTAGCAAAAATCAATCGTTTATCTCTATGCAGCGAGACCATGAGATGTCTCCAGTTGCATTGCACAAAATAATGATCATCATTGCATTGGCCTTCTGTCTACAATTGTTTTACATTTAAAAATCAAAATAATTTTCTGAAGAATTTTGTATTGTCTGTTCTTCCAGAAGCGTGAAGGTCTCAAGGAATATGGTTTATCCTGTCATCGTAGTCTTATTGACTATTACCGGTATGTATGTATTTTACATGTATTTCGTCAGTAAAGCCAAGCGTACATCGCACTTGCGACTGGAAGCAACTGATCTGGAGCCATGTTCCCGAAGCCATCGTTAGGTTAACGATGTCGTTAAAACTGGGAAAATGCATAGTGTAACGACATCGTTAACCTAAAACGATGGCTTCGGGAACATGGGTCCTGATCAGTTGCGGGTGATGTATATGCTGTGCGCACATCGCAAATTCAGCAACTCAGTAAAACTAGGTGTATCCAAGTTGTCATGTCCTGACCACATACATCGCATTTGTGACTGGCACAACTCAGGTACATGTAACATCCGGGCATTGAGACTCGATGATACTGGGTTTTGTCCAGAAAAATGGCACTGATCAGACGCAACCCACACACATTGCAGCGACTAAACAAAACTGGGTACAACTAGTCGCAAGAAAGTTGAACATGTGCAACTCGCAGCGACTGGTAAATTCTCAGTTCCAGCGACAGCAGGGGTGCCAGGGCTCCCGCGGATCCTTAAAAAGCATTAAAAGTCAGGAATTTTTGTTTTTCAGAATTAAGGCCTTAAAAAGCCTTAAATTTGGATTTTTTTTACTCAGTGGCCTTAAAAAGGCCTTAAATTTGATGTAGCTTCAGTTTTGAAATTTCATTAAACTGTTTCCCCTTCCTAACAACGTTTTTATTCATATCAGTTGAAAACCGCCCGGTCGTGAAAGTTTGGATCCCGTCCTGAGCGCTAACCGTCAGGCCGAGCTAAACCATTTATGTGTTCTTTATGACATTCTCCTGAGTTAATATTTACTGCAAGTACGTGAAAACTCATGACAACTTGGCCTTAAATTTTTCCTGGACTGGCCTTAAAAAGCCTTAAAAAGGCCTTAATTTTGGTCACCAAAAAGCCGCAGGAACCATGGGTGCAAACATCGACTGTTTCTGGCAACTGATCAGCTGCCGCGAGTTCCAGCTAGATCCTCCCAGTCGCCAGGTAGCTCGGTGGCGACTAGTTGTATCCAGTCGCAAGTGCAACGCTTGGCTTAAGATGTCAAGATGTCATCTTACTGGCTATCTATTTGCACAATATTTAGTCAGTCAGGTAGGATGGAAGGTTAGTCAATGAGTCGGTGGCTTGCTTCATGTTCTGGTTACATTTGTAATCAAAGATGACCGTGGTTTCCATCTGAAATTGCTGGTGTGTGGAACATCCGAAGTATGTTGCCATTTTCAGGGAGAAGTTGTCTCTCCTTGGTACCGGTATATGTGGACCTATTATGCAAGCCAAAAATGGATGTTCTGATGATCACACTTAATACCAAGTAATTCGGAAAATATGTACAGTCATGATCTTTTATATTTTCAAAAGTAGCTTAGCATTAATTTATCAACCTAGCATTTTTAATCGTACATTACATGTATGTTTGACTGAGACATATTTTGTTATTAAATAGATGCTGATACAGTGTATGTTATGTTTATTTGAGTATAAAATACTTTTTAAATGTTTTCATTGATATCAATTTGTGATATTGTGTAGCTTACATGTAAGGAAAGGGAGTATCAGTTGATTCATATACCGGTAGTGGAACAGAGTATGATTTAGAATTAGATGCTTCTTACCTTATTACAAAAGATCCTGAGTTTCATCCTTCAAAGACTGATGTATAATCAAAGAATGGTGGTATAAATGAAGTTTAGTACACATTTTTAGCTCACCTCGGGCGAGCTCTTACTATGGGGCAGCGTCCGTCATTGTCTGTTCGCAGGGCATGTTTCGTAACTGTTGGGGCTATTTGACATGAAGCTTCATATATACATACATGTATGTATCTAACATTTCGATTCGACACTTTTTACTCGTTCTTCTGGTACATTCACCCAGGCGAGTCCATGGACCATTTCATAACTTAAGTTTTACTCTCTGTGTTGACCATCAGTCGTTGGTGAGTGTGTACTTAAAAAAATTAAGGATCCATCAAATATCAAGCTTAAGCAGTTCATTAGTTTATCTATACTCAATGCTGTTATTTATACTCCTTATAATTCTGGGATCTCGAAAGTTTTGAGAAGTGAGTTTACTACTGTTGCATGCATTGGGTTGTCATCTCAAGTAAGATCTAACAATACAATAATTTAATTGGCTAATTTAAAACATTAGGGTGTCATTGTTTTAGCTTTAGCTTTGGATATGTACTGTGTATTGTTTTGGTCTGTGTCAAAGACATTTGACAAAAATTCAGTAACAATGCTGTTAGGAGCAGGTTGTGAAATTGATTCTAATCTGAGGCGCTGGGTGGTTTGGCTTGTGAATAATTTATGTCTTTCATTTCTTCTGCTGTAAGGTGGACAGTTTCTCAATGTCATTTTCAACTTGATAGCAGTGTTTACCCTCATTATGTCCTTGTGTGAAAAATGGTCCGTTTATATGTAAAGGTGCAGTGATTTTTCAAATTTTCAAATTCTTAAGGTCTTGACTTTTGTCTGTTTGATGTGAAGTTTGTAAGTTGAATTTAGACATTGAATTGAATTTAGCTGCAAAAGTTTGACCGTTATTTTCCCTTAGAATGTTACAGATCAGTATTTCTGGCCATGATCATGAAGAGGTAACTTTTTCCACTCTTACTCTAATTCTGTGTAAAGCCACTGAGATTGGCTTTTAAACCTTTTAATTGTTGGATAAAATGCACTGCCAAGAGCGAGATAGAATGTCTGAATACAGAAAAGTATACAGTGTACACCCTTAGTCAAAAGTAAATGCCCATCTAATTTTCTGGCATATTTCCATGAATATTTTTCATAGCCACGTTTTCTTTTCATGCACATAATATAATCTACGGCCACTAGGACACCTTTTAAGACCATAAAACTGGAAATTATTAAACAACTGTGTTTTTGGTGAAAGTTTGATATTTGGCCACAATGGAAAGTTGGAAATTTGGCCACAATGGAATATTTCATGGAAATATGCCGGAAAATTAGGTGGGCATTTACTTTTGACTAAGGGTGTACCTCTGATGAAGGTAATTTGGGAGGCTGTGTGAACAAGAATGTCAAATGTAACACCTCTTTCGTGTGCTTGACTGAACTGATCTGATGAACAAATTGTCAAGTCACTGAATTTATTGGAGAGATCGGAGCAACGAAGCATGTTGACCACCCAGATTAACTTTACGTCAGCGCCATAATGATATACTTGTAAGTATTTTGTGAACACACACCTTTATCATAAATGATAAAGGTGTGTGTTCACAAAATAGTGAGTTTTCGCAATGGCCTACTACAAAACGTCGTTTAGCGATGATTTGCCTTTCGTTCGAGTGGGCTGTAACAGTGGAAGGAATCTTGGCTAAAGCTGCGTTTACCAGACATCTGGAATGCGGTATAGGGATGCGGAATCCCCGGCGGAACGATATGTTGTATACGAAAATGCATTGCATTTTCCGCTTCCGCGTTCCGCAATCCGCGTGTCAGCTAAACGTAGCTTTACAAGTGTAAAATGTGCCAAGTTTCTGTTCGTCAGTGTTTCCCTCGGTGTTTGGGGGACAGTTGCAGATAGATGGAAATATTTCTCTCTGTGTACCCTATTGCCAAATCGCACTCTGCTTAAGCAAGGTTCATTGGCACACGGATCCGATCCGTTTCCAGTCCGTTTGCCCTTGGAGGAATTATACTGTATTATTCCTCCAAGGTTTGCCCTTAGTTTTCCGGATACGACAACGCTGAAGTGCATTTGATAGATTTTTTACGGACATGAACTGGACCAATTCCGTGTGCCAATGAACCTTGCTTTATTCTTTCAGCAAGGGAACATTCACAGATGGGGAACTTTCAAGTCACTGATGTAGACTGCTCAACGACACTTTGGCTCTTAATTAAAAATGCTCATCAACGTAAAGGAGTTCCTCAAGGCTGTTGTTCTCCTGTTGAGAAAAATAACCTTTAGGAACTCCTTTACGTTGAGGAGCATTCTAAAATACGGGCCTTTATCTCTTCCTCAGCTGTGTTCTCTTTGCACTTCTAGGCATGTCTACGCCTGTGCTGCACATATTTCTTACAAGACCTGTCATGCCTAAAGAAAAATAAATCGTATTAGCAAGAAATCTTTTTTCTTGGGTTGTCATAAATGGTTTATCTCGTTCGTCTGTGAGGGACAATAGGGAGGTTTCGAAATCAAACGATAAACGTAAACGTTAACGACAACGTTATTTTTGTACCGAAAATGCAATATAAAATCTGGTTAATGTGTAGTACGAAAAATAACGTTGTCGTAAAGTTTACGTTTATCGTTTGATTTCGAAACCTCCCTATTTTGATAGCCGCAGCGGTTTGGTTGGAAGAACGTCACGAGAAAAGGCACTTCATGGGAGTTTTCTTTTGAGATTCCCGCCAAACGGATTGTGGAATTGAAACTCGACGTCCAGGGAGAGCCTCTGGATATCGCCCCTAAGGCCTGCTTTCCATTGGCGCGTTTCCGTGCGCGAAAACGCTCGAAAGCATTGTTTGTTTCTGCTTCGTTGGTCACGGCGCGGAAAAAACACTGCTTTCGAGCGTTTTCGCGCACGGAAACGCGCCAATGGAAAGCAGGCCTAAAGCTAGGAATCCACCATTGATTTTCAAGCTGATTTTGCGATGCGACTTGCTTTGCAACTGGGCACTTGATCGCCGTAGGGCAGGTGTAAATGAAATCTAATGTTCCCGATACCAGATGTCCGCTTCTTTTGTTCAGGGGACATCTCGTGACAGAAGTTCCTGTCTGTTAGTGTCCGGCCTATTGTAGCTGCCGCTTATTCGGTCAGAATCTTTTGTTGGGGGACATCTCATATCGGGGTACATGACATTCTACTACACCGGTTTTTTAAACGGTAGTTAAGGTAAACCTCGGTTTAACCATCGGCTTTTCTGACTAACCGTGAATTAACCAAAGCAAACCTTTTGACTTCAGAATGTTTGGCTATCAAAGATTCATAAAATCGAAAAACTCACTTCGATTAACAAACAGTTTGTCAACTGTGGGTTAATGAAACCCGATGGTTATCTTAGCCATCGTTTAAAACTTCGGCCCGTAGTGGACTCGCTAGACGTGATTTCCACCAATGACGAAGATGTGGTCAATTTCAGTCGGCAGTCGGCGACTGGTATCAGTTCCTTGCGATCGTATTCAATCGCAGGTAGCAGGTTGCAAAGCAAGTCACAACGCAGAAAATCAGCAGTTATTTGAGTGTGGTCCAATGTGGATTCGGGACCATTTTAAATCCACATCGGACCGCATTGGGTAGCGTTAGTGTAGGTGAGGATAGATTATGTCTCACCAGACGGACCGACTTCATTTGAAGGTGAACAGGCGAGGNGGTTCTTTGCGCATTATATCGGTGGGATAATTTTATTTATTGTAGAATCTGAAGTTATTCAGTGGATTAAGGCACATTTTAGGCAGTGATAACACCGAGGATGGACAACGTTAAGGCCCGTTTACACATGCAACTTTTCATATGCAACTTCATGCAACTTGTTGCATAAACCTGATGAGACCAAAAAGTTTCATAAAAGTTGCATGTGTAAACGGGTCTGCAACTTGTAGCAACTCGATCACGCTGGAGGTTGCATCGATTTTTCTATGTGTAAACCGTCCCAGGTAGTTTGCAACAAGTTGCAAGTTGCTGCAACTTGCAACTTGGTGCAACCTAGTGTAAACCGCCCTTTACAATGTCGAAACAAAATGGCCGACCAGCCTTCACTTCACCACTTGAGAAGTTCAACCTGCTGCTATAGCGTGAGTAACCCTTCATCAGGTAAGGTAACATGCTTCAACTCATTTTTCTATGTGTAGCAACACTCACAATCCCTAATTGGTAACTTTGATCATTCAGATCGATAGATTTGAACAGTCTTGTTGAGCATGACCGACGAAGTAGATCCCGGGGCAAGATGGCGCTGTCCGATATACATCAGAGATACGATGTTGGCACGAATCGTTCTCTGACGTTCAGATTGGGTGAGTAAGTTACTCTGTCAGCATCTAACGATAGCAATTCGGAAACTTTCACTGTCGACTGCTGATTTCGATTATTTATTGGTTTCAGACACAAGAGGTCTTTGTCAACAACATGGTGTCTGATGGAGCGTACGTCCGCTCCGAGGCTCTCCTCAAGTCCCTGTGAAAATGACGGGCAGGCTGGACGACGAACTTCAAGTGTAGGTGAGGATTGTCTCACCAGAGGGACTGACTGCATTTGAAGGTGAACAGGCGAGGTATAATTCCTCTGTGTCTGGTACAGATGATGCCATTGCATCTTCCGGATTTGAGGAGTGAAGAGCACGACAATCTGATGCTGCTGCGCTGGAGAACCTTTTAAAGCATCCAGTCGGAGATGAATATGATGGTATATATCCTACTCGGAGACCCGTTGACAAGACATGCTTACGAAGAACACCAAACCTCGGGTTGGTGCATAAAGCTTCGAAGTCCTTTCAAAACGAATCACGGATCACAATGAGCTGGCGTCGAAAACCATTGAGGAACCCGCACACTTTTTATCCCGACAGGGCGGTGCTGCGAGCGTTAGTACCAAAGACGTGGTTCTGTTGCTCGCTAAAGGCCCGTTTATACAGAGCGCGACCGCGACTGCGACCGCGACCGCGGCACCGACCGCGGCAGCCGCTGTGTATAAACGAAAACGCCGTNATCTAGCCAGACCCGTTTTCGTATACCGTATACTTCAATGTAAGGGAAGCCTAAAGGCCCGTTTATACAGAGCGCGACCGCGACCGCGGCAGCCGCTGTGTATAAACGAAAACGCCGTGGTCGCCTGGAAATATGCCAGGACCACATTGAAGTTCACATTACAAAAAAGAGTGTCGCGCGGCATTTTCAAAAATTTCGCTCTGGAGGCAATCTCTGCGGCATGCCGCGCGACCAAAATTTTGGTCGTGGTCGCGGTCGCATTGTGTATAAACGTTCCCATTCATTTTACATTTGATCAATCCGATGCGGCTGCCGCGGTCGGTGCCGCGGTCGCGGTCGCAGTCGCGGTCGCGCTCTGTATAAACGGGCCTTTAGCCTACTCGTTTTAGCTGCCGTCGATGCAGTTTGTCCACAAGGCTGGGGCAAAGTTGGTGGCGTTGTTGTGTGTCGAAGTGTTCGGCGATTCTTTCACAGCATCCGGAGGAGCGTGGTACCTTGAGAAACCGCAAGGAGGCGCTTAAGTGTGAAACATGAACACGTGTCGCGGACAGGAGTAGGCTGTAGGCCTACCACTTTTTATGCCATCGAAAAAAAAATATACATCGTCAGTTGTTTTCAAGATCACAATATCACTACGTATTCACAGTGCTCCATGAGTCACAACATGTAGATTCTTCCCTCTGCCTATTTCGCCTGAGGTAAGCAAGTTTATCTGTTTTTGTCACAGTAGAAAAAAGCAGAGTAACAAGCCAACTAATTGCACCATTTACGCAATCCTTCCTTTAAAATATTTTTTCTCATATATGTAATTGGTAGTCAATCACGCGGTGTGGATCACCGATCACTGTGATCAAACCATAATACTGTCGGTTCAGTGTCCATATTCAGAGGAGGCGGCTCTGAAGAAAGCTGGATATTGCGGTTAAACGGATACATTATCTGTAACGTTTCTGATCTTCAGGATACGGAAGGAAGGGATCCAACAACGGCAGTTGCATAAATAAGTTGAAATTTATGCTGAGCCGGGTGTATTGGATTACGCCTACCGTAACGTACATGTATGCCTCCTCAGTCTACAGTTTACGAATGGCTGTGAGATATCGGTTTATACCTTGACAGACTGTACTGCATAAATTTGCGCGATGCCATGGAACCCACAACGCTACCGACTATCAGCACCGCTCTGACGACAACACATGAAGTTGATTCCTTAGCTATTGTCATTTTTGCTTCAATAATCGAAGTTTGCACAAAATATCTCTGGATAATTGTTGTCGTCATCGGCTTGCCAGGAAATATTCTCACTCTTGGCGTTACTCTCCAAAAAGCCAACAGAAAGAATGCTGCTTGTCTTTTCATGGCATCCATTGCACTTTCGGATTTCCTTGTCCTCCTTATCTATGGGTCGTGCTCTATAACGTTTTGGATAGTCGGCGAAAGTCTTGAAGAACTGTCAATACAGTACGTGTTGAAGACCTAACATTTCCCAAAAGTCAAAGGAAAATTGACCACTGCGTGTTTTTAAAGGGAGACATGCGAAAAATATTGCCCGGCGGGCACAAGTTGTCTGAGTTGTAGCGCCGTCTGTTAATACACGGTGATAGTACGCTATATCACAGGCCCCTGTAGAGCTATCAGTGAGTTTCGAACAAGTATCTAACCAAAAAAACACTAGTTTGTAAAAAACACACCCCGAGCTCACGAATTTATGAGCTCGTGGTGTGTTTTTAGATTACGTGTTGTGTTTTTTAGATACGTTTGGTAAGAAAAGTGTTCGAAACTCACTGATAGCTCTACAGGCGCCTGTGATATAGCGTAGTGTCACCGTGTATTAACAGACGGCGCTACAACTCAGAAAACTTGTGCCCGCCGGGCAATATTTTTCGCATGTCTCCCTTTAATTGAATTTATCAGTACTGGAGTGAGTAGGGCTCTTTGTTTGCATGAAGAAGGGCCTTGTTTTCAATTCTATGACATAATTTGATTTGAAATTTTAAAACATAGCGTGAAGTACCGGTTGTAGTAAATGTTGATATTAGGGAGTTTAAGAAATCAAACGATAAACGTTAACTTTACGACAACGTTTTTTTTGTACCGAAAATACAATATATAATCTGGTGAATTCGCAGTATGAAAAATAACGTTGTCGTAAAATTAACGTTTATCGTTTGGTTTCTTAAACTTCCTATTCATTTCATACTTTCAGATTTTGCTGGTACACCGTTTACAGTTTTGCCACTGTGTCCGGGCTCTCCTTAGCTCTGATGTCCGTAGATCGCGTCATTGCTGTCTGTTTCCCACTCAAGGCCGTAGAACTGTGCACTGCAAGCCGAGCAAAAAGAGCATCTGCCGTCACGTACACAGTAGTCCTTCTTTTGAATCTACACGTATTCTTTGTTTACCGAAAAGAAAGTAAGCGGCATGTTACGATACTTTCCCCACCGTATGGGAACTCATTTTCAGCGAAAAGATATTTAATTTCACTATCACTGTCAGTATTGGAACATCAGCGCCCCTCCCCCCTCTGTAAGATTTAGAAGATACATCAACTTGCAGCATCGGGATGTTGCACGAGTAAAACATGCTGGTGTGAAGGGGAATGGTGCAGGCGAATTCCCCATTGAACCAAAGAACAAAATAGCGAGTAGCTGACATACGCCATATACATGTATAGGAATGGCTCTTCGAGATAGGTCGGTTTCCTCAGACACCTACGGGCAGAATGTCGTATTCGTTTTTACGAACTTTTCATATTTTTGCAGTTCCACTAATGGTGAATGTGGTAATTCCCGGCTACCCTTCTCTGGAGACCTTGATCACCACTTTTCATCTAATCATCGGCACAATTTTTCCTTTCGCAATCATTGTCGTCTGCAATGTCATGATTGTATTTACACTGAACGATTCAACAAAATGGAGGAAGCAGACTACCAAAAAGACGGGAAATAAAAATGGCGGAAGTAAATCTCGCGAGAATGAGACGAGATATATAACTCGAATGTTGATAATAGTCTGCGTGGCATATGTTACGACGTCATTGCCTTATAGAATAAGCGTACTAATAATGGACGGCAGTTCCGAGCTTTATGACCTTAGCAAGCGATATTGGAAGTTCCGCTTTGACGCAATATACTGGTTAAGTATAATTCCTTGGCTATCAAACTATGCCATCAACTTCTACCTCTACTGCATCGCAGGTGGGGTAAAGTTTAGGAACGACGTCAAACAAATCTTCAAGTTGAAAATACGCAACAAACAAGGAAGGAATGAAGACGGTATAAATTAGGTTCAAGTTAAGTTTTACCTGTTTGCTTTTTTGTCGCATAAGATTCGTTAGAAACACGCTGTCTCATGCGGATGAAAAATTGTAACAATCGATTTTGCGTTCGATGACCACAAACAGGGTTGGCAGAAACCTAAGATTCTGATCGGAAACTTAGGCCTACGTTTCTGTTCGGAAACTTACATTTCTGCCCGGAAACTTAGGTTTCGAGAGCAAAACACGTTATGCACGTTTCAGTAGTAAAACAGATTTGCAGAGGGGAACCCAGATGAACGCATCGTAAACCTGGGTTAACACGTCGTGCACCTGGGGACACGCATCGTAAACCTGGGTTAACACGTCTTGCACCTGGGGATACGCATCGTAAACCTGGGTTTCTGCTCGTCAAAGATTTACCGAAGGGTATGACAACAATAGTGAGATTTCGCAAATTTGACGAAACACGAAGTACGAAATACGAAACTGGACTTCATTTCCATGACGTACATGTATTATGTATTTCAGGAAATGGTTGGTACCATCACAAATGTCCCTGTTGCCAGTGCGCCTTTTAGCATATTATGTAAGACCGAGAGAGTTATGGTGCATCTTGGATTTTTAAATTTCCAGTTTGAATTCACACCGTAACTCTATCCGTCGACGCTCTTGCAGCAGGCGATATTTGTGGTACCAACCATCTCCGGAAATACATTACGTCACGGAAATGAAGCCCAATTTCGTATTTGGTACCGCTACTTCGTATTTCGTCAGATTTGCGAAACCTCACTACCCACTCGTGGTCCGCGGTCCGGCGGGGGATAAGAACGTCCCGATAGTGCACACAGTAGCGTGGTAATATTAGGGAGGTTTCGAAATCAAACGATAAACGTAAACGTTAACGACAACGTTATTTTTCTACCGAAAATGCAATATAAAATCTGGCAGGAGGAAATAATCTTTATTTCCTCCGGAATCTGGTTAATGTGTAATATGAAAAATAAATAACGTTGTCGTAAGGTTTTCGTTTATCGTTTGATTTCGAAACCTCCCTATTGTAATGAGATGTACAAACTGATGATAAGATATACATGTACATAAACAATGCATATCAAGTAACATGTCAACGATGATGAAATGTCAAATGCCGACTAAAAAGCAACAAGATGGGACTCGAAGGCTAGTTGGCTTTCATTTCCTCTTTATTACTCAACTTCTTTGTGTCAAAAATATAAACCTACATGTACACCAGTGAAGAGAATGGAAGTTATGATCTATGTTAAAACTTCTTAGACTTACTAACATTGAGTTAGCTAGATGAACTCCTCGGGCACAAACGCCGAAATTCTGGAAATTATGTGAAATACATCTAATATCAGTATACATGTACTTTATTCCACAGTCGCTGTGTACGTACGCATCTTGACTACCACAAGGTTGTGACATCGCTCCGCCCTCCGACCGGGCCCTCCGACTACGCTCACACAAACCCTTGACGAACTTCGCCGTGGTGAGCTGTTTCCAACCGGATGTTCCTGTTTGTGGACTGACTCCCGCTGTTAGTTTTCGTTTTTCATCATAGATCGTTTAAACATTTGCAATAAACCTGAACATTTCTATTAAAATACCACGTCAGTCTTTCTGTACACCTGCCTTCTCTGTTTTAGAAAATTTCCGTTATTTTTGGTCAACAGAATAGTTCATGCGAGTAGTGGGTATTAAATCGCAATTGACGGAATGGCTTGACAATTTGTGACCATCCTCGTTCCTAATACTTTCCAACCACAACATCCATAACAGCGGTTGGTTGGTTTGACTGGCTTGTTGCCAACCTGGGAGTGAGGTTGGCTAACAAGTGTTCTGATTGGTGCACGGTCGAGGTGCGAGAGAACAGAAATCCCGGCGAAGTTCTCCATGGGTTTGTGCGTGCGAAGTTTGTGGTAGTACAGACACATGGTAGGCCATGATCATGATGATGCTGTGTACGATATTCTGAATGCACTTCTTCAGTAATCATCATTACAGATTCCTCATGCCCAGGCAGTTACTACCAGCACTGTACATACATTAGACCTATTATATCATTCGGAATGCCCACGAAAGTATGGTACAGCCGCTGAATCAAGTACATACTAGAAATTGACTTACCAGTCAATTTGAAAGACCGCCCTTGGAAATTGGGAGCTAAGACACAGTTGATTGATCGAGAATTATCGAACGGCCAGGGTTGGTGCCAGGTTTTTAAAATAGGGAGAATAAAAGTCTCCCATTCCTAAAAGCAGAGACTTTTTTCCAAAGAGGGAGACTTGGCTTCTCCCTACTAACTTCAGAAGGAGAAGCTGTAAAGGTCACTACTACATGTATTCAGTGATAAACTGAACTATGTGCTATGTACTGCCAACAGGGTCCAATAACAGGTATGTGGCGGACCAGAAAGGGATTGACTCTTCCCCACATCCATTGAATAATCAATCAAGATAGGAACCAGTCCAGGGTGATCACAACGCCATCTTCAGCATACAT
>NMRB01003778.1:12565-33953 GCA_002633025.1 Notospermus geniculatus | reverse complement strand
AACTAGAAATTGACTTACCAGTCAATTTGAAAGACCGCCCTTGGAAATTGGGAGCTAAGACACAGTTGATTGATCGAGAATTATCGAACGGCCAGGGTTGGTGCCAGGTTTTTGAAATAGGGAGAATAAAAGTCTCCCATTCCTAAAAGCAGAGACTTTTTTCCAAAGAGGGAGACTTGGCTTCTCCCTACTAACTTCAGAAGGAGAAGCTGTAAAGGTCACTACTACATGTATTCAGTGATAAACTGAACTATGTGCTATGTACTGCCAACAGGGTCCAATAACAGGTATGTGGCGGACCAGAAAGGGATTGACTCTTCCCCACATCCATTGAATAATCAATCAAGATAGGAACCAGTCCAGGGTGATCACAACGCCATCTTCAGCATACATAACGAACTATGCACATGTGTAATGTTAGCTGTATGCTGTATGTAAGTGATAGTAATAGTACTATGAATTGCCTGAAGATGGCATTTCAGTCAACAGTTTGAAAAAAGTGACAAATTTCACCCAAATTTCGAACTATTTGTGCACGGACGACCCCAAGAAGCAATAGGATTCTGTGTAATATGCTCATCTACCATTTCTGAAAATTTTACCGCGGTACATGGCGTTTTTCGTTAGTTATCTTGCTGAAACCGCAGATTGGATGGAGAGATCCAGAGAGAGAGAGAGAGAGAGAGAGAGAAATTCAGTAAAAACAAGGAAGACCGCCCCATTGATGGGGGCGGTCTTAATTATAGATCACATGTACCAACTCCGAAGAAAAAAGTTAACAGTAATCTATACCAATTTTAAAAGAAACCATCGACAGACTGCGTATCTGACATGACGTGGCTTCCTGTAATCTACCGTACATTTAAGAGCATGAAATAGTAACGGGTTTCTAACGGATTCGTACTCACATTCAACAGCAAGGGAATCGCTGTCCACCGGGTATTCAAAATACTGTACATGAAATTCACAATGGGAGGAAAGTCTTGAAGTTGAGAAATACTTAATAACAAAGCAATGTACATAAATGCCATGTCCTACACCTAAAAATATTTCTTCTGGGATAAAATAGCACCACAATTCTTGAATAAATACGTATGTATCTTAAAATGACCGTGATTATGCATACTTTCCGATATCTGTACAGCATCACAAAATGACCTGATATATAAGATAAATGGACATTCACGATTATACTTTGTATCCAACGCTGTAAATAAAGTTTTGTAGATCACTGCCGAGGATCATCTGATAGAATACACATATAAAGGTATCAGGACGACTATATGCATAGGTGACTCTTTATCCCTCCCCACCTTGATAAGGCTGGTCTCCTGCCCAACCTGCATAGAGCAAGTGGTAACACCGAGGCTGGACTGATACTATGTCGAAACAAAAATGGCCGCCGTACCATTCGCCACTTGAGAAGTTCAACGTGCTGTTATAGCGTGACTAACCCCATCAGAATAATGTAACAAGCTTCAACTCATTCTTTTATATGTAGCAACACTCCCAATGCCTATTGGTATCTTAGACCATTTTTAGGTCAAAGGTTACGTCGGCTGTCGCGAGATACAAAACCTAATGCATACAGCACGGGTTGTGCATACAGTTGCTCAAATGAACTCAAATGAAGGGCCTGGGGAAGAAACACAATAGCTAGCTCAACGTGATATTTAAAATTGTTTTAAACATGTAGGCTACCTCTGGCAGGTATAATTCTATCACAGTAACATGCTTTATCACTCTCTCATCACAGACCGGTCCGGGTTTTCATATTGTTAAATTTTTTGGCACAGCCTCCCCTCTCCGGCACAGGCCCCACCCAGATATGCAGGCCTACCAGATACCACCCACTGTAGAAATAATGGAAAAGGCATAATATCAAAAATACATGTACTGGAACAGGGCAACGAGATTCTGGTAAAAACGAAAGGCATTAACATAATGCTCAGAGACTTCCACGAATATATACATAAATGTACAGGCTTCTACTACATTGTAGGGGCCTACAATGCCTGGTGACTCTTTATCCCTCCCCACCTTGATAAGGCTGGTCTCCTGCCCAACCTGTATAGAGCAAGTGGTAACACCGAGGCTTCAAGGTTAAAGGGCTTCAAGGTTCAAGGGGCCTACATAGACTTACAAGAATAGATGAAGAGGAGGTGACGCATGAGTCGAAGTGCACTTCACAAACTTGCATCATTTGATAAAAGAGGGAACTGAGGGCAATGGTAGGAATGACCCCTCCCCCTTTAAACATTGCACTTAGCTGCATCAATTATCAGGTCTGGAATGATTAATGGCATTTGATATAAAAATATAGGTATAAAAAATACAGGCATCAGCTCTTGGTTATCATATCATATATAAAGTGTCATCATTACAGGAAAAAACAATTCTTACTAATCCAGGTGTGATAGAATCTAATGCCCCCACCCTCTTGATGTCCCCCTGCATTGTTTGTCACAGGATTAGGGTCTTGATCTCTCTAGAGTCCAATTGAATGGTGCCGCTTAGTCCGTAATTTTATTGTTGGGGGACATCACATATTGGGGGATATTAGATTCTTTACACCTGTGCGTCTTGTTGACCAAGAAGAAAAATATTTCCTTTAAAAACACAGAAACAAGCGCTGGGACTACCCTTCGGTTCACAGTCTTAGTGACTTCGCCTTGCATTTTACAGTTGGCGTCACTGTCAGAGCCAATAGAATATTATCTCTGCCAAAAATGACGTCCACTCTGTCGCTTTTCGTTGCTAAAGGTGAGACTACCCTTGGGTTCACAGCCTTAGTGACTTCACCATTTTACAGTTGGCGTCAAAGTCGGAGCCAATAGAATATTATCTCTGCCAAAAATGACGTCCACTCTGTCGCTTTTCGTTGCTAAGGTGAATGGGTTGGAGCCGTTTACATAGAAATACATCGTCAACACGACCGGAAGTTGTCGAGCTGGACCTGCGCAGGAGGTTGTGTCCGAGTGGGAGACAAATCTTTTGAATGCTGTGGTAGTGGTGGTATCTGGAATTGTGCTATAGTTCAGGTTGTTGACTTGGATATCGGGGAAATAAGAAAAATCTTTAGAACTTCTTGGGTGGTACAGGTGGAGCGTGTCCCAAACTGCTGATGGTCCTCCTTTCCTCTTCTTCATCTATACTACATGTAGCTTGCAAATGTGGCGGTGCGGGGGGAAAACCAGGTCGTGATGGCAGGGGAGGNTTGGTGGATATAATGAAAGATATATTTCAGCTGTTGCTTAAGAATGATATTGAGTTAAAGTTGTTTTATGTCAGGTCTAAGGACAACCCAGCGGATGAGCCATCAAGGTCACTTCACCCTTCACATATCACATTGTCGCAGAGGTCATGGGCACTTGTTGAGGGATATTTTGGTCCTCATTCGATAGATTTAATGGCTATAGATAGCAATGCTATGACGGCGCAGGATGGGTCGAAGTTGAGGCATTTTACGCCATACCCAACGCCTGAATCGGCAGGGGTTAACGTTTTTGCGCAGAAGTTCTTTGACCATGAGAATTATTATGTGTTCCCACCAGATGTGCTTATTGCCCCGGTGTTAGCTTTACTTATTCAGGAGAAAGTGAAGATTTGTACAGTGGTTCTCCCGGATGTAATTCCAACACCAGTTTGGAAACCCTTGGTTCTCATGTACGCCATGGCGTCGGTAGTTCTTGGTGAGGTGGGTGATAAAGGAGTGATCTGTGAACCTACGAGAACAGGGTTCGTTCCTGACAGTAAGGGCCTGTCATTTAGATTGTTAGCTTATCGCCTGTCATTTGCAATGTAAGACATCAGGGTCGTACACGGACCACTTTGAGGTTTTTACAGGATTCAACGGGTTTCGTTTATAATTCCAGGTACCCTTGAATCAGAAGCGTAAATTGTTGGATGTAGACAGGCAGGCAATTTCTAAAAGGATAAGATACTTGGATGCTGTGTTTGGAAACACCCTGGCTAAAAAGAAATCGGATTCTCTCAGGGAAACGTTTGAGAGTTTTTTAGTCACGATTCCAGCACGACCATCATTACTGACGTGTGGTCCGAACGAGGTTCTTGAGTTTTTGGTATGGAAGGATTGTAAGGGGAAAACAAAGGTCCATGATTTTTCTTGCCCATTTTTGGGACAGTTAAACCATACAGGGTGTTTGTGTCCAACTCGGTTGGCGGTAGGTACTGTTCAGAATTTGATACACAGTCTGTCGAAGATCTTTGAAGAGATCGGTAGGGGCAAGGTTTGGGATTCACTTACATGTTCTGGTAACCCTGGTCGTGCACCTTTAGTCACACGGTACTATCAGCAGGTTTCTTTGGAACAAGCCAAGTCGCATGTGCTTCCAAAACAGGCTAAGCCGATATTCATGAGTAAAATACGTCGTATTTGTGTGTACATTGATAATCAGTTGGCGAGACCTGATCTTTCAAAGAAACGGATGTTTGTTTTAGTAAGGGACCAAGCATTTATTAAGTTACAGTTTTTTGCGGGTGATCGGGCGTCGGATCTCAGCAGAGTTCCGGCGCAGGAGGTGAGAAGGTTGCCAGATGATTCAGGGTTCTTATTTTGCCACACCCTTACCAAATCAATTAGGGGTGGAAAGGGCAAATCCAACAGATTTATGATAAAGAGGTGTGATGACAAGGTGATCTGCCCGGTCCAAGCGTTGGATCGTTATGTGGCTTGGTGTAAAAATTCTGGTGTAGATCTTTCCACGGGGTATTTGTTTAGGATCGTGGATGATTCTGGTAGGGTTCTTGATAAGTGTGTTTCCTTTACGTCAATGTATGACCGTTTAGTTCAGTATTTGGTGACAATTGGGCTGTATGAAGGAGAGACATTACATAGTTTTCGGGCTGGCTGCACTGTGTTGCTTGGTTTGTCCGGAGCGGTTGAGAACCAGGATCAGATGAACAATCATATTGGTTGGTTCTCTGAGAAGTCCGCACCGTATTATAGTAGGGTGGAGGCTTTAAGGGATGCAGATGTGGTTGCTCAACGCCTGTCAGATTCAGTTCTTAAAAGTGATTGCTACGAGTCTCTGTTTAATAAATTGGTGCCATGTGAATTGCCGCCGGCTTTTGGATTGGGCGAGGGTGTCAGAGGTCAGTGTGGTAACTTGTGAGGTAAATGATTATGTATAGCCTCCACATTACTTACTTTACGATAGTAAGAAGTTGGTTCCATATGCCAATTATACGTGTAAGTGGTAGGTGTATGGAGAGGTAATTGGTGTGTTCAAAGGTATTTTGGTATACAGTATTCTGTGAGTGTAAGTGTATGATGTAAGTTTGATGTTTGGTTAATAAATTATCTGGATATTTACATGATATTTCTAGTTGTTGGTAGTTGGTATTTCAGAGTTGCGAAAGTGTTGGGTAAAGTATTGGGAAAAGGTGGAGATGTGATGAGGTATTAAGGTATTGTTGGAGGATACTGTTAGGTATAAGAATATGTGCCATTTTCCCCAATACTAACGTAACAAGAGAAAGGGGATTGCACCTGGGATGCTGTAACATCCTAGGTGACAATCCACGTGTCGAGTGACGTCATGCATAGATTTGCTTGTTGCAGGAAGAGGAATAGGGTATTGAGCAGAGTGAACATGGTATGTGGGGGGTGGCGGAGAGGTATGAGATGGTCAAAACACCCACCCACCCGCCCATTAGTTTTCCCCTTTTCTCTTGTTACAGTTCGCATATGAAAATATGTGCCATTTTCCCCAATACTAACGTAACAAGAGAAAGGGGATTGCACCTGGGATGCTGTAACATTCAGATCTCGTCTAAACGCAAATGAGACCCGATGTGGGTCGATCGGATCGAATCGGATTGAATCTGAATGTGGTTTTTTGGCTTGTCGTCCGGCCCTAATACGCTAGATCATTCAAATAGATTTGAACAGTCTGGTCGAGCATGCATACCACGTTGCCAAAAGAGGTGGATTCGCCGCTTCAAGGTGAAAGATTCCGTTGGCCGTCGCGAGATACAAAACCTAACTCATAATACCGGTAGGGCTTTAATTCGCAACTTTCTGGTAATATTCTTGGTGACGGTCAGTTTTGCAGTGAATTGTGAAAGAACAATGTCTTCATCTATTCCTGTCATCGAGAATATCAAGACAAGTCGACATTTTCTATGCTATAAAATGTTTTGGATGCACATATGACATGCTGGTGTGCAGATCTTTCGCCGGTCTGGGTAGGATAGCAACTCTTGACATTACATGCAAATTACTTGGACAGCATTGATTCGGCCATGTTCTTGAGACAGAAAGCATGCAAATGAAAAAACCCACCTTTTCAATTATATCTATCGCGTGACAAAATAATAATTGGAATACATGCAGGGCGTTTCAAAACAACCGTTCATCAGAGTTCTTCCGTGAAATGCGTTTTCATGTAGTTTGAAAGTAAAAAAGAAGTCTGAGGCACATTGGAGAGGGAAGGGTTTTCTTTAACTGGGCTACTTGACGTAACATATGGGTTGGACCAAGAATATATAAAGTAGCAAGAATGTGTAACTAGTAATAAAGCAAAAGGATGGGCATAAGTTACTTTTTCTGGTAATAGAGGGCGTACGGTAATTATAGGCCTTCTAATTAAATAACCAATGTTTAGATTTAACGGTTGTTGACTGAATTGTATCGCTTAGAATATCATCAATATTCTTATGTAAAGTTACAGACAAATTACTAGCATTCAATTTTTTTTTTGATTTTGGTGAAACCATGGATTTGTTGTAGGCCTATTATACAACAAATCCATGGTTTCACCAATAATAGGTCAGAGTGCCCACATCCGAGATCGATTACAGCCGGAGTATCAATTTGTCGAAAATATGGTCCATTCAAAAATGCCTTGCAGCTCAGTTATTTCTGAGTGCATATAACTACGGCAGGTGTCATTTTGTTCGTAATGATCTTCAGGTTCACCAGAGACAATTTACTAAACTCACTTTTTGGCACATATTCGGAGTTGCACATTCTTGGTACTTATATATTCTTGGTAGGACGCATTCAATGGGAGCCGTGCAATCTTGAACTCATTCCATCTTAATCATTTTGTATAGCGCATTAGACGCAAAATATTTGTACATGAATGCATGATAATGGTTCTACTAAAGAGAGGTAGAAAGTAGGAATTGGGAGTTAGTAGACATAAAGCATACCTAATTCTTCTTCAATTGACAAATAATCTGTCTCACTCTCTGAATCAGATGCGCATCTAATCTCATCTACACGTGGGCGAAATTTTGCAGCTTCTAAATCAAATATGTCGGCTGATGAAAGAGTATCTTCATTGCAACATATGATTTCTTTGATTTGAAACACAGTACAGTACATGTATTTTACTGGTTTGGACATAACGGCGAATTCGAATGCGGTTATTGCATTTGTCCAATCCATAAAAATATTCACTAATTATACTTTAAAAAAAACGCGAAAAAAAACGTCAAGATACTTGATCATATGAAGTGTCACGACATCAAGGATCATCGTGTCAACGGCCCCCGCCATCTTGGATTTCTTGCAAACTGCATATGCGTGGTTACATCTGGTGGGCAAATTCGTATCGCCCGACCAATCATATGCGTTGCCCACCAGATAAGTGCGCGCGCAGAAAATCTTCGCAGAAACCAAGATGGCGGGGGGGGGGCGTCAAAACGATGAATACATGGACAACATTTCTTGTGTGCTTTGTTTGCCAGTGTATGAAGAGTCCACACACGTCATAGGGAATAGGCTACGAACCATGATCGAATTATTAGGGAGTTTGAGATCAGCGACTTATCACTGATCCTTATAGCCTACAATGTACGTACGGATAGATTTCTGTACAACGAGGACAGATTTTGTGTAGGCCTACATTTCGATCCGTATACGTATAAGGATCCCTGATAAGTTGCTGATCTCAAACTCCCTAAATTGTGGACAAGATGACGTTTTGAATCTTTGAATAGGGGTTGGCAGGTGTCACAGTTATGGGGGCCGTTGGCAGGTGTTACGAATATCCTGACGTGGCGCCAATTTCCCCATTAGGCCTAATAGCTACTTCTCAGTAGCTGTGTAATAACACAAACTGCTTTACCTTCCATCCTGTACTGAGACGGTTCTGCTTTAACAAGGTCAAGGTAGTCACCATCACTATCATTTGCGGCGATATTCATGTCATGAAAGTCATCAATAGGTTCTGGCAAATTGGGTCCATCATCACTGTTGCTGTCTTCGCCCTCCTTCATTACTATCTGTAATGGCTTGCTTGCCCCGTATTTTGGTAGGTAAGGGCTATAGTTATAAAGATCCTCACTTGCCACTGCAATAAAGAGAAAAAAATCTTCTTTGATATGAAATCGACTGTCAAATATACAATATTAAATCATGATAAAACATTGAAAACATGTACAAGTCCAAAATCTTGTAACCGGATCCGAAGTATGAGACAAAGATGTTTTGTTTCCGTTAAAGAGCTCTGATGAATGAACAAAATTAAATAACATAAAGGTTAGATGAGGAAAACTTCGGTAGTTTCCATAAGTAATCATTCTCTAACTATTACCTGGATAATTGGTGCGGTAACATTCCTCCATACTCAAATACAGTTCTGACTCATCAAATCCAGAATTTCTCTGACCATCATCGACATCATACATTTCATACACAGATTCAATGACACAGTTCGTTTCATACTGCATAATTGCGATCTCCTGAAAACATTAAACAGAATTATACCAGTTACACCACCTGTACTTCATCTTCTGTATCTACAGCACTTATTCATTGGTACGATCAACGGCCGAGAGAGGGAGGCTTTGTTCATGGACAACTTAAAGCGACCCTACAGGCACCCATGGGCATTTTGGCATTACACCGATCGGTTGGCATAAGAATCTAACTCTGATATGTGTTACAAGTAAAATACACTAACCATCAGCAGTGAGTCAAAATCCGTAGGTTATCAGTTGCTAGCACCATCTATGATGAAATGACTGCACTGACATGAACCCAATAACAAGTTGTCTAAAGGGCCCCTTTAATAAAGTGCGAAATGGTCATGCATACAGGGGCGGATCCACGATTTCGGAAAAGAGGGGGCGCACTGTGCTAGAAACATTGAAATCTGCGATGAATTTCAATGATTTGCTCCAAATGTCAGAATTTCACGGTCAATTGTTGGCCGAAAAGGGGGGCGCCGGGTGCCCCCCCCCCCCGATCCGCGTCTGGCATAGGCCACAGATCAAGAAGCCTTTAGTACCACCATACACCTTTCCAAAGATCTCGAAATGTTTATCTGCCACACTTACGTATCTTGCAAAGAACTTTATGAGATCATGATGCTGTTCTTTTTCTGCAATATCTTTTGGGCTGCATCCATCACAGTTGTCTATCCTGTAGGCCAAACTAGCTGATGGAAATGTTATAAGCAGCTTTGCAAGTTCAAGAAGTCCATATTTTGCTGCGAAATGAAGCAATGTGGGGATGCGCTTGTCGCTTTTTTCAACTGAAAGGCAGAAAGAATACAGGATGATTCACCTTGAATATCAATTCAGTCAGAAAAACCATTTACGGCCTATACACAAGATCCAATTTTTCATCCAATTTTCTGAATATGCTCAATAAAGGCCTACATGCGGGTTTATAGGCCCCTACATTAAAGCCACAATAGGCCCGGAATCTGAATTTCGAAAAAATTCGATGAAAAATTGGATCTTGTGTATAATAGGCCTTTATTCCAAATGTCCAGGGACCAAAGTGTATTTCTACTGCAATTACATCATGTAATCAACCTCTCATTGTTCCTATTCCCAGGGCACTCTTTATTTGTTGACAACACAGACATGAACGAACTTCGCACGTTTTCTTCCACTTATTCACACTAGCATGATACCCGTGGCGAGCACATATTCACAGGATGCATGTGGCCAGAGGATGGCATAAGGGGTAAAAAAATATAATGCCACCCACTTAAGGCCACCCCCATGTCATTCGCAACATTCCCTGCGAAAATGGTGCCATCCCGTCGATCAGAAACCACGGAGGAGACAGCGGTCGAACTTAAAGATAATGTATCACGGGTATTTTCGCGGGCCACAAAAATCATTGTTTATTTACATTTTGTTTGTTTATGTCCAGTCTTTCTTTGTCTTACGAGTAATTTGTTGGTGGCATGCCCCTCTAGAAATTCTTTTGATAGCGAACGCATTCAATTTGGTGGGTTGGCATGTCCCAAAAGTCCAAAATAACATGAAGTAAATATCCATGTTTACAAACATGGAATGTAAACAATGAAGTCGTGTTACATTACCTTTAAAGTGCCACCGTCAATTATAGTATAGATATTATGTACCTGTTGTGTCACTTGCAAAGTTGTAAAAAGGTCCGTACAGTCTTGGATTATTTTCATAGTATGAACGAGTGAAGTGTTGATCGAGGGCAGCGGTGTTTGATGAATCAAGACCGAGAATATCCGACATCATCTCAATCGGGCTTGAAAGAGTCGGCAAGATCGTACACATCACATCACGTTTTGACACATACTTGATCACTTTTCTGCCAAGGCATTTGGACCTGGTTTCAAACACAGTTATATGTACGTCACCAGTACACATGTCATCACCTGCGCACAGAGGAAAATTCAAACATGTCAAATACATTCGAAACGACTTCTAGAATTTAAAGTACGTCCAAACAAGCTACATGTAGAGCCAAATTTTTAATGCTTAAAGGGAATTAAACGCAGCAGTAAAAGTGATAAGATACAAAGAAAACAAATCTGTGACCCGCATGTACATGTACATGTACCATTTCAAATTACCATTTCAAATGTACCATTTCAAATTACACCGGTACAAAAATTTCTGTGTTTTAGTTAAAGCGGATTTTATTTACATTCGGCTGGTGTTTGTAAACATAAAATTTCAGCCAATCAGAATGCAGGAACATTCTTTGTTGACATTCTGGAGAAGTTTGTTTACATTTTTCCCGAAAATTCGTCCCCTTTCAAATAATTCTATTTCTAAATCAAATTCTTTCGATATCAATTCGCTTTAAGTACATGTAGTTACATGTGGTCGACAGGCCTAAATCTGCGGTTGACTGCGTTGTAGGCCCCTAATGGATGGTACGGGTATCAAAAAAAAATTGGCGCCACTGTGGCAGTCGTGCCATAATGCATTTTATATTTCATACAGTAGCACCGTAATGTATCCAAGATGGCGGCGATCCATCGTGTATTTAGACCTTTACTGGCATTACCAATTTGCTTCTGTAAACACGCTAAAATGAGGGATTAGAAAAACAGCCTCCAGGTCTAACATATAATCATACACATTTCATTTTCGAGATACATGCATTTAATCTTTCATAAGCTTTTCAATGCACTGTTGACATGTCTGACATAACAATTAGGCCAAATACGATCCACTTCCTAGTTGAATTCCAAAAATATATATCTCTTTTGTGTAGAGCATGTCCGAAGAATTAGAACCCCCGTGGAAAATCACTTGATCAACACAAAAGAGTACACTGTAGGGCCTAGCTACATGCATGTTCTTCATAGTCAAAAGCCTGTTCATTGTTGTCATTCATTATTTGTTTAGTAAAATGAGGTATAACCCAATTGCTGTTGTACAGATTACCTCAAACTTTCTTCTCAAGAAAGTAGTATTCATCAGTTTGCTGTCTTTATTTTCCTCTCTAAATTCCAATGGAAATAAAAATATAATTTTCTGTGATATTTCACCTTTCAAGCAAGCCTGCCACAACAAGTGAAGATGATTAATGCGGAAAAACCCATTTTTTATTTCGTCAGTAAGAAAATTATTACTGACGAAATGAAACATTGGGTGATATGAATAAAAATCAGTATCTACCATGTCTACCAGCTATAGTACATGTAGTTACTAGAAGTAAAAGTAACTAGTTCCAAGTTTTTACTCCAAGTAGAAGTGAACACTTGAACTCATATGAATAAACAGTCCCTTTTACTACAAAGTAATCACTTCTGCCCAACTAGTTTTTACTCGTCTGATCCTGCATGTCCTGGGTCCACCGTACTGAAATTAATGCTGCTGATTATTCGTATCCTCGGCAGTATTTACTGTTTTTGGAGTAACTACTGCACCTAGTATTAAGTAATACTTATTAGTAGTAGCTACACTAAGTATAATTACTTGCAGTAATTACTCCTGTTTTATTCATATACATGTAGTCACCAGTAAATACTTCAAAAACTGGAGTAAACGTTATTACTTATTTTTATTCATATCGCCCATTGTCTTTTCGGGGGTATCAGAAGTGGAGGAATGAAAAAAAGTCATTCATAAGCAAATGAAGCGAAAATGTTTAAAGTCCCACAAAAATGCGTCTTTCTCCCTCCCCACCTTGATAACGCTGGTGTCCTGTCCAACCTGTATATAGCCAACACCGAGGCTGGACTGATACTACATGTATATCGAAACAAAAATGGCCGCCATACTTTCATCACTTGAGAAGTTCAACGTGCTGTTATAGCGTGACTGAACCCTTCGTCAGTAGGTAACATGCTTCAACTCATTCTTTTATGTGTAGCAACACCCTCCATGCCTAATTGGTAACTTTATAGACCATTCAAATAGATAGATTTGAACAGTCTTTCGAGCAAGAATATACGACGTTGCCTAAATGTACGTCGGCCATCGCGAGATACAAAACCCAATGCATACTGTCGGGTTTTAAGGTATTGAAAATCGAGGATTACTGGAAGTCACTGAGGCAACTGATACTGACAGAGACAGAGGCAGAGTAAACAAGGGTTGAAGACAATGAAATTGCCAGGGCTACTTACATTCAAAGGCAAAGGAAAATGTATGATCATTGAGGTGGCGCTCAGCAAATTTACCATCCCTCTGGTCATGTTTCCTGTTCTCAATCTTGACGGACAATCTAGGTTCAGATGAACCCTCCGATAAAATGATGAAAATTTCATCCTGAAAAGAAAATTATTGATTATCAGTACATGTAGCATGTTTAGGGTTTACAACTAAACACAAGACTATCAGAATTTGGACACTATGCAGAGTATTAAATAATCGAAGACAAGATGAAGCTAAGGCCACATAAAAAAATATCTTTAGTTTAGCATCACCTCCCGCCTCGAAATTTCTTGCCTCCTCAATTTTAATTTTTTTTTCTTCAATTTTTCCTGCTAGCTTTACCATTTTACAACATACTCTGACGATCCTCAGTTGAGCCCCTGACTCGGCGTATTTGTACCGGTACTTTTTGAAATAAAAACCTTTTCTGAGTTCCTAAGGGTTAATATGGCCTAACTACGGCATGTCATTTTCATGAAATTCAGTTCGGAAGTTGAAAAGATGAATACAATACCTTGTACTGCACTTTCTTTGGAACCAATATAAATTTTCGAGATTTTTTCTCAGACTCCTTGTTGTCGTAGGTATTCTCTGTTGAACACAAGGTTGAATCTTGGTGTGGTTCCGCCTCATCACAAGAATCTGAGTTGCTCACCACAGGTTCCGATTTTGTCGACGGAAACGGATCCGACATACCGGTATCGGAGTCCAGCATATCCTTTGCTTCTTCGGGCGGGGGCACATCAGAATTATCCTCATAAGATGAAGATTTTGTTGATTTGAAAGGTACATGTACAGTTGATTTTGGTTTTCCGACAACAAAAGGTGGTCTTTCTTGCGTTTTTAAGCCACTATCAGGAGTTTCTTGTTTCCTGGTAGTCTTTGGTGTGTGTTGCGCCTCTGCGCCCACAGACCCAGACGCGTCTGACTCGATGCTTTGAGACGGTGAGGAATCGACTACAGTCTGTTCAACTGCACTCGATTCCTCTTGAATGATATCTGATGCAACATGCTGTTCTTTATTTCTCTTTTGAAACAACTGAGCTAGTTCTTGAGCCATTCCACCCATCATGGGATTTGGCTGAACCACAGGCGCCATTTTAGGCACACTTGTTTTTTTCACAGGTTTCTGAAGGAACTTTTTGAGACGTTCCATTGTATCCTGAAGCACATCCTGTTCTGAGCTGAGGCTTGAAAACGTCCACTCGTAAAAGTCATCCCATGCTACCTCAGACAGAGCACTCTCTTCAACTCCGCAATATAAACCAAACGTCTTAGAAGGAGCTATAGTGTGATGTATGTCACAAAAGGTACAGTCTGAGGAAAGATAATCAACGAACGTTGGCGTCATTATCACAAGAAGAAAATCAGATTTGGTTAGAGTACTCCATTCTTGCATTTCAAGGTTTATCGAGTGTATCTGAATACCCGGAATGTTGTGGTCCAGCCAATTTTTTACATAATCAAGCCACGGCTCTCCGTCAGAGCAAAATATTACTGTCAGTGATAATGCCATGTTGCTTCAGTCTTCAGCTAAGAAAATGAAAAGAAAAAAAAATCACATCAGTTTTGTTGTCACACAACACATGAACAAAAGCTAGAGGTTGTTTGAGATACAACAAGGTTTCGTCAAAATGACGAACCGTGGATTTGTCATTTCGACGAATTAGATACTCAGTTTGGTGATAAATGGAAAACGAACCTAAATTCATCATTTTGATGAAGCAGAATGTGAGGTCTGGATTATTCGCCTCCAAAACATTTGATACAGACGCCGCTATGTCACTTAGCCTTTTCATAAGTTTACTGATGAAGATTGCATTCATGTACATGAAAAAATCCAAATAGGCCTACAATACTATCTTCCTGTCAGCAAAACTCATTAGACCTAAAATATACCCCTACTGGGCCTATGGGGAAATTCTTTGAGCACTAGTCTTCTAAAAGGCACTGACAGACCGGCGCGTAAGCAACGCGTCGGGAAAGCGTTCAACCAATCAGGGAGGCGGTATAACACTGACGGAAACACCTCACCGAAGAACCTGATTGGCGGAACGGCTGCACCACGCGTCGCGTACGCGCCAGTCTGTCACCGCCTTCTATTCTTGGGACGTGTATGACCTTTCCCATTAGCCAATCATTCTACTCCTTAGTGAGTAACAGGTCTTCTGATTGGTTCCCACGATTAGGCACTCGCCAGTGCTGTAAAGCACGACTGTATGCATTAGGTGACTCTTTATCCCTCCCCATCTTGATAAGACTGGTCTCCTGTCCAACCTATATAGCCAGTGGTAAACACCGAGGCTGGACTGATACAATCTCGAAACACCGCCATACCCTCATCACCTCCCGGCGGCATCACCTGAGAAGTTCAACGTGCTGTTATAGCGTGACTAACCCTTTATCAGGTAAGGTAACATGCTTCAACCCATTCTTTTATGTGTGCCAACACTCTCAATGCCTAATTGGCAACTTAAATCATTCAAATAGATAGATATCAACACTTGTCCAGCATGTATATACAAGTTGCCTAAAGGGCAAAGGTCACGTCGGCCGTCGCGAGATAAAACTGTCGGGAATTGGCCGTCACCAACCTGGGCTGCAGGTGTTCTGTTGTAGGAGGCTTTTATTATAGATTACACTGGGTGACTTTAAAGTTCTGAGTTGGTGTTAGTGTTGGTGTCAGTGTTGGTGTTGGTGTTAATCTGCAGCTCCAAACACCGGGTGTTGAGTCAACACCGGTGTTAACACCAGAGTTAACAAGCAGTGTTAACTTAACACCTGGTGTCAACCCCATGGGGAATCCCCACCTCACAATCAGNTGAATATGCACTTGAGGCGTTAAGATTTGATGAGAATGAAAAAGCGACTCACAAAAAGCAACTATTGAACAGCAAAAATAGATTAAGACCCTTACCCAAGTTTTCATCCTCCTTAGCATCTTCTACCCGATTGACAACTCTCGTTACATCTTGCCCTGCCATGATGGTCGCTAGAGTATTGAGATTAGCCCAAGTAGTGTGGCTACGTGTAGGAACAGTCCGCGGTGTTTGTTAGAAAGGGAACCAGCACATAGATAGGCTATCCTGTTCTGTCTTTGCTCAAATTCCGTCTAGTTCTGGAAAATCACGTGCGTTTGTTTTGATTGTTCACGTGCTACAGTGTACTTCCTGGTACCGCTTACCACAAACACAAAATATGTTAATAAGGTCGCAAGTAGGCCTAGGCCTACATTGTATACATGAGTGCCAAAAGGCCGAAGTTCACTCGTTCAGACAAATGCAAGGTAACGGCCTACAAAATGTAGATTTATCTCATGATTCTAATCTGAAGTGCAAAAAGAAAAATAAGTGTTTAACGGCACACGATATACATATGTATATCGTGTGCCGTTAAACACTTATTTTTCTTTTTGCACTTCAGATTAGAATCATGAGATAAATCTACATTTTGTAGGCCGTTACCTTGCATTTGTCTGAACGAGTGAACTTCGGCCTTTTGGCACTCATGTATACAATGTAGGCCTAGGCCTACTTGCGACCTTATTAACATATTTTGTGTTTGTGGTAAGCGGTACCAGGAAGTACACTGTAGCACGTGAACAATCAAAACAAACGCACGTGATTTTCCAGAACTAGACGGAATTTGAGCAAAGACAGAACAGGATAGCCTATCTATGTGCTGGTTCCCTTTCTAACAAACACCGCGGACTGTTCCTACACGTAGCCACACTACTTGGGCTAATCTCAATACTCTAGCGACCATCATGGCAGGGCAAGATGTAACGAGAGTTGTCAATCGGGTAGAAGATGCTAAGGAGGATGAAAACTTGGGTAAGGGTCTTAATCTATTTTTGCTGTTCAATAGTTGCTTTTTGTGAGTCGCTTTTTCATTCTCATCAAATCTTAACGCCTCAAGTGCATATTCATAGGCTACTACCCGGAGGTAGAGGTAGCCTGTCTAGTACGTACATGTACATTTTGTATCGTGTCACCTTCCCCACTCTTTGCGAATCCAGTGATAGCCTACAGTTCTTGCACTCGGTCAGTGGCGGATCCAAGGGGGGGGGGGCGTGCCCGGCGCACGCCCCCCGTTCAGCCGCCGAGAAGCAAAAATTTTGGAAGGCATATGATCAGACACCTGATTTTCAGTAAAAAGAAAGTTCAATTTGGCCTGCCCAGGTGCCAGGAAAACGCGTTTCCGGCACTTTTACCCAAAAAATTTCGGCGCTTCGCGCCTGCGGGGCTCAGGGAATGGGGGTTGCCCATTCCACGCCCCCCCCCCCGTTCGGCAACTCCTGGATCCGCCACTGCTCGGTGGAGGGCTATTAGCCTTTAGAGACTTAGGGTCAGGCTATAGGGCCGAACTACTGTAGGCCGTTGAAGTGAAAAAGATGCAACTGCAAGGTTAAAGCTAGTTGGTTAAATTTTAAGGCACACTCGGACTTCAATGTTTTAATGGGCATCACACCGCGTTACAAAAATGGCTCCCCTAGGGGTCAATGAAGTAACTGAGGGGAGCCATTTTTGGCACTCCTGGATTTTCCATAAGGAAAGGCCTGGTTTCTCTCCACTTATCACTCATCATGAGCACCTACACTTTGTTTACCGTATTGTTATATTATTTTCAATGTGATGTATGAATTTCATGTAATATCGATATTTTGCGATGAGGCAACCACCATTGGTCTCGAACCTGCACAGGAATGTGCCAATGCATGCTTACTGATGACTTTATTTACTGAACCTACTGAGTGGCTTCTTTGATGGACGGCGTGGCGCGTTTAGTTGGCTCTCATTCACATTCCTGCAGATGGTTACTAGGCCTGACTGTCGGCCTAGGCATAGGATTGACCATGCAGGGACGAGGGATCTTATTAGGGAGTTTTCGCAAAGCCCCCGAAACGCGAACGTCTATCCTTTTGTTCGGTGCTCTCTTCGTGGCATCGAACAATGGGTTTGGCGTGTCGGGGGCTTTGCGAAAACTCCCTATTCTCAAAACTCCCATAACGTTAAGGGTATACAAATCCTTTGTCAGGCTGACAGTGAACAATAAAAGTTGCCCGCAAGTGGACAATAGTTTGCGCACCCCGTATAGTTACGAGATCTTTCGTGAATAAGATCCCTGTTCTTCAACTAAAAATACGCCATTTTTTCAGATTTGTCTGATTGCCGATTAATCAACGTTCCTGATGCTATATTTCTATTACTTAAAAATACCAGGCTGACGTGTTGCAATTTGTCGCAAAATAAACTCAGGACTCTGCCTTCAAAAATTGGGGTTAGATTCAGTCACCTAACTGGTAAGTACCGGTATATGTTCAAAAGCTCTCCATGCTCGTTCTACAGAGTCAAGCATCACGTTTATCACATTTATCACACCAGGGCAAAAAATCGGTACGGCATGCCAATGGTTCCGCTCGCTTAGTCCGCTCCATGTCAATTGATGAGGTACTTTTTACGGACGTAAGTTGGTGGAGTCTGTCGGTCTCCACGAGTGCCTGCTTTTCAAGATGGCGTCACATGATTTTGCTTCTTTCAAACACTGCTGACAACAGACCTTTGAAGAGTCCCAGCTTTTTGGGATGGATCTCTGGCCCGAAATCAACTTTTATGCGTTATTCATAACACAATCCCGAGATAGCAAAGTGAAGGTACTAGAGTACAGATCAGCTGACTTCTGGTGGTGTAAGCTACCTGAAGTTGCTCAAGAAGTGGGCCTTATGCCAAACGGCCAGGAACTGAGATGCCAAAAACTTCGTGCTGCGTCATCCAGAAATATACAGATAACGTGCATTTAGTTTACCTGTGAAGCAATAACAGCCGATGTTGTGTCGGAAGTCGTAGACGATGGGTATAGTGATGAAAAGTAAATGCTTTTACTTCATTTTTGAATGAATTTGTAGGCTACGGCAGAAAATTTTCGTTCATGATCATCCGTGTTGCGTCGGATCATGTGCAGCAAACTACATACCAGGTGTAAAGGGAAAGAATGTCCCCAGGAAAAACTGTCCCAGGAACAAAAGATCATATTGTTACATTCTAATCTCTGGGGATTGGTTTTCTATAGATCTAGTCATGCCGCTTATTCCGTCATTCAACAATAGAAGTGGACACTTTTTACAGGGGGACACTCTGTACCGTTACACCTGTACGGAGAGTTTGGCTAGTATTAAGCATCGGCAGAAGCACAAACTGTTTTGTTCGTGATAGCGAGATTCGCTTCCATGTTGTGCAGGGGGTAAAATGTAAAATCTGAGCCAAAACAGTGGTTATTCGATGGCAATAGGCTACATTGATTCAATGAACCTTTTCGCTGACTGCCAGTGAAAATCACGGAACAGAACAGAAGAATGTATAGGCCCTACACGATAGGCCTACTGAAAACCGCCCTGTCAGTGGGCCATCGGTATGGAACTGACTGGATGGAAAGGACTTAGTGAAGCTTAGGGACGGCTTCGGTGTTTTCAGTCGTATACTTGGCAATGAAAGGGTAACCATGGGTCAACCATTTTCCCAATGTTGTTGTTTCAAAGTTTTGGCGTATGATCAAAACTACTGCGCGTGCAATCACCTAATCTGTTCCTGTTGCTTTCCTGCCAGCAATCAGCTGACTTATTCCAGGTAGAGGATACACTCGGCCCCAGTGTGTATCCGACGTCCCGGTCTCGGGTGTGATTTACCGAAGGTGTGAGCCCGTCGTAGCGTCTGGCCAAGCGAGACTAGGTAGAGGAAGGAAAACAAACCATGAGTACTTGAATATTCCGTCGTACCAATGCGCAGCCGTAGGCGCGCGCACGAAAAATGAACTGATCGCACGCGTGGGCAAAAATATTTCGATAAAAGTGTCCCCAAATCACATTTTTACACAGAATAGTTGAAACTGTAGAATGTTATGAAAATTTTGAATGCAATCATTTCCAAATAAAAAAGTACCGGTAGCAAAAAACATGCCTTTACAAAATGGGGAACCCGCACACTAACGTCACAACGTGGCGCTGCGAGCGATGTGACCGAAATCTCTTTTTTCTAACGTTATTTCCATTTATTTCTGGCGTGAAAATAAACCATTTGTGTTGGTCGCATGGCAGTAAAACTTACATCATCGTGTAGCAGATGAAATTTTCTTTTAAACTCATTCCTTTTTTTTCTTAAAATTAAGAGATCCGATAGCGATAAGGACGACGTCATTTGTGTCATTCTTCCTGTAGAAAAATGTACAGGAAATTTTTTCATGACGCAACGTCAACACCTAACATGACGTCAATGACGTCGTTTCGGTACAATCGCTCGCAGCGCCGACCTGTCGGGATAAACCGCAGGGCGGGTTCCTCATTCCTTCTGTCAAATGCGGCTTTCAGCGGAATTTTTCGACGCTGATACTAGATAGCCAGCAAAATTTGCTACTTATGTTGGGACCAACTTTCTCTATCCCATTGGTTTGGAGATATTCAAGAAAAACTGCTGTCCATTTATTTTTGGCCATGAGTGCACATTACCTCTATGCTAGGCCCTCTTGATATTGGCTTCCATTTTGTCACCCATGGACTCGTACTCTAGTACATTGTATTTCGATTTTCGTATTGCGGTAGGCCTACCATCGTTTGAAAATGATTCATTGCTTACATTTTCAGCACTTATACTCAGTGATAATCAACTCGCCAGACTGCCTGATGCAATTGAGGGACTTAATGATCTGAAAACTCTTGACATTTCCAACAATGGCTTTGCTGTTATGCCACAGGTTGTCTATAAACTTCCTAAACTGAAGGCAATACACGCAGAAAAGAATATTATTGTTGGTAAGCATGCCTTGTTACATTTAATGAAGCTTGCTATTCCGATGAGAAAGCAAGATACCAATTTGGTTACTCTTTCACACAAGACTTTTGTTTTTCTGTCAAGGGTGAAAATGAATATTGTTAGCCGACATTAAATATTGAATATGGATCAATAACTTTACGAATACGCGTATCTTTCGCTAGGCCGAGAAGCGTAGGTTTCTCGCACATGGACTTTAATTTTCGCACACATTTTACGGAGGCTTCCTGTTTAGGTCTCAGGGCCCATATTAGAGAGGTTTAGAAATCAAACGATCAACGTTAACTTTACGACAACGTTATTATTCAGCATCACTCCTCCCACTTCTTTATTTGGCCATGCCGGTGTAAAAGAATCTAATGTCCCCGATATATGATGTCCCCCAACAATACATTTAGGGTCGTATTCATAAAGCAGTTCTATCGTTAGGACCGTCTTAGGCCGGTTCCAAGTAACGTGGTTGACCTTTAATACTTGGAACCGGCCTAAGACGGTTCTAACAATAGAACCGCTTTATGAATACGACCCTTACGGATTAAGCGGCACCATTGAATTGGACTCTAGGGACACCAAGACCCTTAATCCTGTGACAAACAATGCAGGGGGACATCAGGAGGGTGGGGGCATTAGATTCTATGACACCTGTCTGACAGATCTGTTCTCGAGCATTCGTCCTGTTTTCTTCATTTGATTTCATATTTCATGTT
>NMRB01003777.1:31782-49436 GCA_002633025.1 Notospermus geniculatus | reverse complement strand
TCCTTGGATAAGCAGGCATGAATTAAGACTTGTTTCATGTTGATCAGTTGACAATGTGGCAAGTTATCTCAAAATATCAAATTTCGTGATATTGAACGTCGATATCACCATGACCCAAACATCTCAGGTCAAAAATAATCAGCTCATTTGATTTCTAGGGTATAAAAACCTAAGGGTAGAACTTGTTTCTATTGCTGCGGGTGTTAACTGGTTATAGGGTCCGATTTGTGCCATCAGATCAAGTCTGCTATGATGATTACGTCAATGATGGAGGCATCTGAGGTTGAAAATGATTAGATCACTTTTTCTGCGCTCCTCTGTTGATAACTCTATTTTTAAGTTTCTGAACAGTCCACCTTCCATACTCTGCCATGTTGCAAACAGTGACACTAGGACTTATAGTGCAGAAGAGCCACCTGGTGGTGTAGTTTTCCCTGGATAGCCCCATTTACTCACTGAAGCGGCAGAGCTTGCTCGGGAGCCAGTGTGGCGAGACTGACCCGGCGGTTGTATACAGTGGTACAGCAAGACTTGAAATCAGTCCTGTTAGCATATGGCTTTGTCTTGTGCTTGCTTCGAATAATTCCAGTCTACCTAGTGTTTGATATTCGGCCCCTCATTACACTCGCTGTCATCGATTAAAGAGATGCCATCAGTTTCAATACGTACTATTTTACACTGCATGGTGCGCATTAATACATAACTTCAATCTTGTGCCAGGGACCGCTGGCAGTGGCGCGTGCGTCAGACACCCATCCCTGCTTAGATCACGGCAGCGTCTAGACTTGGTAAATGAGCTAGGCCCTGCTGTTAAACGGCCCATTCAGATACCCTTGACACGCTCCCTGATTACATCACCTCGGCGCCAAGGCTTGGTAAACTAGCTAGGCCTAGCGCCCTCCCACGCATTAATCACATACCCCCTCCCCCCGCCGCCAGATTCTGCGCCCTGCAGCGTCTAGGCCTACGCCAGGTTCGGCGCCACTTCATTGCAGTGGCGACCTTCGGAACTACGCGAAATGTGCAATCTCAGGAGGTTTGGCCGCGCTGTGATTGCATTGTGCTGTGTGCCAACTCCAGTCCTCGAAAATGCGGTAACGACAAACAGCCTTCCCAACCACGTTGGTTGATAGGCGACATAATCTCTTGCGTAATCGACACCGAAATTCGTTTATACCGTTTGATGTCACGATCCCGATTGTGGCCATACCGTAATGATCCCTTGAATAACTAGCGTGGAATCTGCTTATTCCCAGATCGACGAAACCCTGTGGACAAACGCCAAGCTTTTCCGCTACATCCCGTCGCAGATACCTCCTTTGAGAACTCTCGTCGAAAAAAATTCGAATGGGTAACTGCCGACTTTCTTCCTGACGTTTCAGAGCATCGAGAAACTTCGTAAGATCATACTCCTCACTGCGCTCAATATCAATGTCCGCAATATCTCCACGAACGATACCAGGCAACTTGTCTTCAATGATTGGAATCAAAATTGCCGCTGCTTTCTTGGTGTCCACTTTGAGCGTCTCCAAGCTGCGTATATCAGTCATAACACTGTTGTAATACGTTCAAAGATCATGTCCTGACTTTGACGGTTTATCTAAATTCACCAGTCGCATAATGTGCGCTCGAATAATCTTTTTAGGGTTCCCGAAATTGTCCTTCAACGTTTGTTTCAGTACGCAGCAGATGGAATAATCGCCCGAACTGCCTCCAGTGCCTCGTCCTCTAAAAGACCATCAAGACAATCGCAACGATTAATGTCCGAAATATTTGGATGTCGATCAATCTCGGCTTTAAATCGTTCCCAAAATGGAGACCATTCGGTTAATTTTCCGTCGAACTTGGGTAAGGTCAATTTCGGGAGTTTCGAAGAGGTTGTTTTTTGAACCGAAGGTTTAGAAACGGATTTGAACATGGCCAAAAAATTCCCTGCACGTACGACTTCCCGTTGATTTTCTAGCAGTAGATCGTAAGCTTTGTCACCGTCCTCATCCGCTTTTGCCTGGTCGATACTTATGAGATGACACTCGATTTTGGAAGCCAGATTCTTGGCCTCTTTCAGTGTGTCTTCCATGATTGCCACCGCTGTTAGTACACTCTCGATTTGGGAAGCAGAGGGTTCATCTTCCACAAGGATGTATTGGATCTTGTTGAAAATCCGAGTGAAATTCTGACGCCTTGTCGCTCGTTGTGACTGCAGTTCCTCAAGTGTTAGGTCTTTATCTCCCTCTTTCGGCGCCATCGTGCTGGCTGGTCACGGCACCAATGTGAAAACCTGTCTTTGAAACCAGCACGAGGGCCAAGGAGAACTGCACACTTGGGATTCGACTTCAGAAGTGAATTTTATTTTGCCTTTACAGAGTCACACACAATACACACACATCATCACACCGGACAAGGTTACTCAACATGTAACTATTATTATAGTCCGACACAACCTTCGCGCGACCCAGTGGAATGCGGAAGTAGGCTTACCACAAACCACAGGCTGACCACAAATCTTATTCAATAAATGACTCNCTTTTTCTGTTTACACCTGTTAAAAGCGCGGGTCTAATAGACCCGGGGATGAAAAGTCCGGGCTTTTTGAACCCTCCGATTTCGAAGGGTTTTTGGAGGGCTTAATTTAGACCCGCGTCTCCTGCGGGTTTTTTAAGTAGTGTAGACGCAATAGACCCGGGCTTTGTCTAGTTCTTGAACACCGCGACAGGCGGCGTGTCTTGTGGGCATGCGCGGTAAAAAGCCAGCACTCTAATTTAGCGCCTCCTCTTCGTGAAGAGTGCGTGCCAGTAGCAATTTTCATTTACTACCATCTACTAGATGAATATGTAAGTTTTACTGTCAGCTGACTAAAACAATCGGGTTATTTTCATGCCAGATGTAAATTGAAATAACGTTAGAAAAAAAATCGGTCACAACGCTCGCAGCGACGCCGTGTGGTGATAGTCCACGCCCTCTTCACAGTCGAAGGCTCTTTGAAGTTGTACCCAGTATTGAGCTTCAGCAATAGATATTCTGTAATAGAACAAAAGTCGATCTTATATTTAAAAGTTATCTATTTTCCCATAATTTCACCACTGTAACTGATTCTGTGTGTGGCTGTGGGTACAGGGACCAGACTACAAAGCATTTATTGCTCCAGTGCCCTCTTCTTAATATATCAGGTGGCCAAAAAAAAAACGTGCCGAACTTCAAATCTTGATTTCTCAACAACTGTCCATTATAATTCAATGAAATTTGGCGCTGTATCATTTAAAGATGTTTTGTTTAACGTGTGACATTTCTGCATTGATACCTTTGGTATTAGCAACGACTCGCTCAATATAAAAATCATTGTAAAAAATGTGATTTCGGATTCCAGGCAGTAAGATTATACGAAAAAAAAACCCATCCCGAACTTCAAATATCTATTTCTTATTAACATTTCATTATGTAACTCAATGAAAATTCACTCAATTCTGGCAGTGCGTCTACAAAGTGAAAGTTTCAACTCAATATCTTTGGTATTAAGACTGCGGCATCAAATATAAAAACCATAGTAATCATTGATCATATCTTAAGAGACAATGGTGAAACATCAATACTCTAGATTCCAATATTGCGTTTGAGTAATGAGCGCCACGGCGTGGACACTATAGCAATTGCAAAAATACTTTCACATATTATAGGCAACATCATGAGTCAGTGTTAGACAAAATTTCATTAAGTTGTATTAAAGCGTTTTTGAGAAATGACAATTTAAAGTTCGGGAAGTTTTTTTACCAACCTTTTCTTATCGAATTCCAGAATCGCATTTTTTCCCATGATTTTTATATTGAGTGATACGGTCCTAATACCAAAGGTATCAATGCAAAAATTTTACCCCTTAAACAAAACATCTTTAAATGATGTGGTACCGAACTTCATAGAATTATAACGGACAGTTGTTGAGAAATCGTGATTTGTGAATTTCGGCACGTTTTTTTTTGGACCACCCGATATTTCGTGCGGAGATTTTTTTCCATGTCTTGAATTACTGACAAAATTCAATCGTCTATGGTTCAATTCCTTGACATTTATTTCATGTATATTCTTGGAGCTAATAATGCTTGATGCCTCAGCCCCGACACTTACTCACTGTATCATTCTGTTGAACTTTCAATAAACCAGTAAATACAATAAAAAAAAAACTCTTTGACTGACTCTATACATGCACTAAATCAGAAAGTATGGCACTGTACACATTTACTTTGTTGTAAAATGATTGGGTCTTATGAATGTATAAAATATTCTTATATCGATCAATTTTCACATGATGTGATGGTAGTAGTTTATTTTTTAATCCAATCAGGCCTAAGTCTATAAATATTTTCCAAATAATTTGATTTTGTCGATCACGACAGAAAGGTTCGCTTGGTAAGCAAGCTAACTGATATCCCACTGCCTGTGACATGGTTCTATCGCCATTATAACAATGATTGAGATACACCCCTAGGGCGGAATTTACAGCCAAAAATGAGCATCCCGGGGGTAATTTTATCAGACCTCTCTGCTTCAATGGTCTATCGCTCTGTATGTTACGAAATGCGAACACCACAAGTGACCGATTGAAGAGTACGGTTAGGCTGGCATCAAAATCTCCATAGATATGAAAGGCATTCTTATAGTTTAATAGACCTCGTCCTAGTGTACAAAGTAATGTCTTATTGTACACAGCTGTAACAATTATTTCATTCCCAACTTTTCTCTGATACAAATTATATAAGAAATACTGGTAACCTCCTTTTTCTGAATTCTTCGTTCTCGTCACACGTTCAATGAGGACGTATTTCATGTTTTTATGAAAGTACATCAATACCATCCCAAACCCACCACCGTGAAAAACACAAGATCCTTTGAACCTATTATCCTTATCTGGCATAAAAAAACGACCAGTATAATTCCCGACCGAAAAATCAAACATATCAACCACTTTTTCGATGTAACATATTTTCATTTTTTGGCGTATAGTAAAATGCAAGATATAGTTGGACACAGGGGAGGTAATTACATAGTACCCTCTTCTCGATGGTACAATATAATAATGCGAGTGCCTGTTCCGGAGATTCGCACGGAATGACTTAGCTGGGTGTTGAAGACTGTACCGGTACACTATTACCCTTACCCAGGGAATTGGCTCCTCCTGATAGGTCACTAGTATCAAAAACTCAGTCGGATGGAAAAAAACCTTAAGGTCTTTTTTATTCACACTAATCGGGGGAAGAAGTGCGATCCGAGCACTTAATTTATACTGAAAGTACGTACTCTCTCTCTACGGTTTATACCGGTATGTTATAAGTAAAAAAATCACGAACTCGAATGTTGAGTAATGTGGCCGGCAAGTGCCGAAAAAAAACAAAAACTTTATTTGCCTGGTAGAATCCGATAATAGCGAGATTTAGCACATTTCCTACTCCAGACTTCGGATTCAACTACCAGAATGATAGACACCCTTGATAAAAACTATTTGATAGACGTTTGCAAATCGGAAAATGACATAACTTTGTGGCAGGATAATAGAGAGCTTGAGAACCGCTACTTATCCTTAGACTGAAACGTATACGTATCTCGATACGTTTGCGTTCTCACGGATCCTTAATTCATTTGAGTACGAAAAATAACATTGTCCTAAAATTTACGTTAATATCCGTTTAATTTCAAAACATCCCTAAGGCTGCTTTTCCACGAGATATTTGCGGGCGCAGAATAGCAGGCGGACGCGGGTAGAAAAGGTCGATCCAACGTATTTCCCTTTAGCTGTTTCACCCGCACCCGCGCCCGCCTCCCATTCCGCGCCCGCAAACGTCTCGTGGAAAAGCAGCCTAAGGCCTGCTTTCCATTGGAGCGATTCCGCGCGCGATTTACAAGCGCGGAGGCAAGCGAGACGCCTGCGAGTTTTGTAACCGTTTCCATTCACGCGTTACGATACAGAAGGTTTGCGCCGAATTGGTACTGCTATCGCGTACATACCGGTCTTTTCAACATGGCTCAAAAATCAAAACGCGCAGCCTGCTTTCCATTGGAGCGTTTCAGCGCGCGAGTTACACGCGCGGAGGCAAGCGAGACGCGTACGAGTTTTGTGACCTTTTCCATTCACGCGTTACGACACAGGGTGGTTGGCGCCGAATTGGTACTGCTGTCGTGTTCCCCTGACGATCTGCGGCCGCGTACATACTTTCAACATGGCTCAGAAACCATGTGTCATATGAATAAAGACGAGCAAATGCGTTTACTTCATGTACAGCATTGCCTAATACATTTGTACTGCAAAATTCAAGTAAAAGCATTTGCTACTCTTTATTCATATGACCCCATGTTCCAGTTGGAAAAAAAGTCGATTCGACATCGACTTTTTTTCCCGCGCGCGGGCCTCTCGCTCGCGAGAAAGCAAAGTCGATCCCCTCGTGCTGATCTCGCGATTGCCAAAACGCTTTCATGGAAACAGCCAATGAAAATGGATTGGATCGACTTTTCCGCACAGATTCCGCACGCGGAAACGCTCCAATGGAAAGCAGGCAGGTGCGAGCAAAAAAAAGGCGATTTGAGATTGACTTTTTTCTCCGCGCGCGGGCCTCTCGCTCCCGAGGAAAGAAAGTCGATCCTCTCGCGCTTGTCTCGCGATTCCCGAAACGCGGTCATGGAAACGGCTAAGTGAAAATGACTTGGGTCGACTTTTCGGCACAGAATTCCGCGCACGAAAACGCGCCAATGGAAAGTAGGCCTAAGGCTGCTTTTCCACGAGATATGTTTGCGGGTGCGGGTGAAACAGCTAATGGGAAATACGTTGGTTTGATTTTTTCTACCCGCGCCCGCCTCCTATTCCGCGCCCGCAAATGCCTCGAGGAAAAGCAACTTAAAGGCCTGAACCCACTGTCGCGTTTTCCCGCCGCGATTTCATCACCGCGCGACAAATTCTTTGTTATATTCTCGGTCCGCTGCCTTTTTTAACAAAGCATTTTCTGCCGGTGCGTTTCCCCGCTGCGTGAAAACGCCTCAGTGGGTTCGGGCCTAAGGCGGTCGGTCCATTCGCGCGATTTTCGAGCGGCAGACGCTCGAAAGCATTGTTTTTCCGTCGCGTTGGTCGTGGACAAAGGATGCGATATCGCGCGGCACGAAAATCGCGTGAATGGATTCTTAGCCTAATAACACCTGGCTGACCTTACAACATTTACCTTCTTCTGGTACATCCTGGTCCCAGGGGAGGAAAAAGCTTCCGATTTCTCCATACACGTCCCTCGTTTTTTGCTCATCTGACAAACGAAATGTACTTGTTCTGCCAAAGCGTCGAATGTCCTACACTTCAACTTGCAACACATGATGGCACAGGCAAGGTACGAATGAACGTGCTGCTGTGCTATGTCTGGAACCATACCCCAGTCTGACACGATCATTGAGTAGTACACAGTAATAATGCCCTTCATTTTTATGCGAGTCTTCACGAAAATCGCCGAGCAGTTGCCTTCGGAAGTTCCGAATGGTACTTCAGATCAAATGCCAGGAATGATTAACCGTCATCTTCCATGTCATTAGACAGTACTACAGGTACTAAAAATCGCCGAGCGGTCCCCGGCGAACATCACTTTGACAGCATAATAAAACGTCCAATTGTACCTTTCTAAATTTCACTGATTTTGTCCGAGAAATTGAGCGAAATTTATCAGAACGTCGCAAGTATTCCAGATTTGGTTATTGCTGATACGCCAGTCTAACTCAAATGCTTTGTAATACACTACGGTAACACGTACAAACGTACTGGACGCAGTTATACTGCAATGCATTAGATGGCTGTATGCTGGGCCGCCCAATGGTACTTCTGATGAGCCGTGTGATGCCAGTGGTCCTATGCTGTTGGCTGACATGGCTGAAGCTTATACGACTGAGAAATAAAATTATACTAGTATATTTACCCGTACACCACATTCCTGGGCCCGTATGCATTAAGGTGGAATAAGCTTACTCCAGGTATAACTTAAGGTTATAACGTTAGGTTACACCTGGAATAAGCTTATTCCACTTTTATGCATACGGCCCCAGGGCCCGTATGCGTAAAGGTGGAATAAGCTTATTTCGGGTATAACGTAACGTTATTAAGTTATACCTAGAATCAGCCAATTCCACCTTTATGCATACGACTCCCGGTGTCGAAGTGTTTTTCATTGTCTGCGGTGAAGGTGAGCACTTTAATGGTTTTCAGAGATTTGGTTCTGGAGAGGGCGACATAATGTTGTCCAAACTGGTTCGGTTAAGTCTATTCCTACGTAATGCAGCGTTTGGCCCTAACTTTTTTATAAATATTTCCGGAATGCAAGCGCCAACTAAGGGCATTATAGCTACCGGTACTCATCAAACAATATTGGGGGAAACCGGAGACCCCGGAGAAAATCTATGATGTTGAGAAAAGATCGCCGTTTCTACCACATGAAGCCACTTGCACGACCGGGGATCGAACCCGTGGCCTCAGTGGTGGCAGGCGCCGATGTTTCCACTGCGCCCCGCCCGCGAAATTTTTTTTTGCAACCCAGTTCCGGATACACAGTTCTTCTCATTAGCATACCAACCAAGCAGGTGCCATTGTCTTAAATTCTCCCCATTGACAAGATGGCGATCCACATTTGCGATTTTTGTTCGTCGGAAGAACCTGACAAAAGTTCGGAAATTACTTCATTTTCGGTAAGAGTTCCTTACTGTATTTTGTCTACGAGTAGCAATAAAAGATTATAGATCACACATTAGGGGTAATATCCCCCAAAATCAGTAATGAAATTAACTTGCAAGCAACTTTTGTTCGCCAGTTTCGATCCTTTTTTTTCATACAGCGATAAGTTCACTATGCATGCAGTAAACGTGTGCTATATATGGTGATTCCGCATTCTGCACTTGCTTGTGTACCTATCGTATGTACGAAAAGTGAACGTCCTTTGGATCGATCACTAAAGTGCAGTGGCCTCATTTGAGTAAATTACGAGGCCTACATGTACACAGTCTGTAACCTAAGCGTATAAGTGATTTTGTATGAATAAATGATTTGTGCTCCCTCGTCTTTCTGTGAATTACAGTAGGCCTACGCTAGACAACATGTACAAATATTGAAATTGGGAAGCTCTGGTCACCAGACCCTAACTCCTAGCCCTCGCCCTCTTCAAAATTCCCATTTACAACTCGACATCATTTTAATTTCAGCAAATTCTACCTGATGACCACGACTATTGTTTGTGTGAGTTCATTGACAATCCTGATTTGGGGCATGGCTTTGACATCACTCTTCATCTTCCCATATCTACAGAAGAAGACGCAAAGTTATGGTTGAAGTCTCTCCAAGAGAAGACTTATACAACTTATCGTGTTCTGAAAACTGGGGGGTGTTCAGGGGAAAAGGTCAAGTTCAAAGTAAGTATGGTGAAATGACATATGACTTAACTTAGAAACTAAGTAGAAATTGTCATTCTGCTCAGCCATCTGCACAAGTAGAAATTGTCATTCTGCTCAGCCATCTGCACAGTTTTGAAGTGTGCATGTTTTATAGGGTATGAAACAAATGATACATGTACAATTGAAATCTGTTTTAGGAAAACAGATTGGTCATTACCTGTAAATAATTTTTTTGTTCACCCGCATGCAGGTTGATTACCGTTGCCAACACAAGACCAGAAAAACCAAAGGGCAAGGGCCACATAGTGGGAAGAAGAACACTGATTGCACAGCTCAGTTGCAGATAAAAGTGAAGAATGCAAGTTTCTTTAATGCTGATGGGCATAAAAGGAAGTGTCGGTAAGTTAGGCCTGTATAAAGCAGAAGTTGTGAACTGCCCATGTTCATAATTATAAGGCAAGGCCATTTTGAATTTAAAACGGAGGTCCATTCCTTAGTCATCTGTCATTGTTCACTGAGTTTCGAATTATCTTCTTTTTTTACTTCATGAATTTCAGGTCTGGTGACCCACATCTGCCCGATTTTCCGATGATGGTCAAAATCAAGTTTCGGCATAATCACCCAATCATGGCATCTGACGTACTCAAACACAGAGATGTTGCAGAACCAACCAAACAGAAGTTTTTGCAATTGTTCGAGAATGGTTACACACCGTCAAAAGCATTAGAATTGCACAAGTTTGACCTTCAAGTGGAAGATGCAGAACAGTATGTGATCAAAAGTGGAGACAGAGCCATATGTCCTGATCTACAGTACTGCTATAGGTAAGAGTCTTTGTTTTCACTGTGAACTCAAGTTTTTAACCCACACGAAGGTTATAATTATAAGGCACATCAGATCAACCCAGATTTATTTGCTACAAAACCAGCTGAAAACCCCATTGTTGGTGCTCAGCATTCATTTATTTTTCTGCTTTATTCTAGGTTGTACTATGCTACATTCAAGAAAGAATATGGAGAACCAAGTGGGGAAATGGTCTTCACAAAGCTTGAAAAAAGACTTGCTGAACTGAACGAAGGATTTGGCGAGAAGTGTTTGGACATGACTGTGGTGAATAAGAACCAAGCGGCCATCGGTATTGTGACACCGCTGATGAAACGTGTTCACCAGCTTATCAGACCTGCCAGCGAACTGATGTTCATAGACTCTTCTGGGAACATGGACCGACAGGGGTGTCGTGTGTTTCTTTTATTGACTCACAGTGTCGCTGGGGGAGTGCCCCTTGGTGTGCTAATAACAACATGTGAAAATAAGGACACTATCCAATCTGCGCTTCAGGTTTACAATTCACTGCTCTCTGAGGCATCATACTTCGGGCGAGGTGGTAAGTTGGGACCTGAAATCATCATGACGGATGATTGCTGTGCAGAACAGCAAGCACTACAGGAAGTCTATCCTGATTCCACCCTGCTGCTCTGTGTGTTTCACATCTTACAAGCATTCTGGCGTTTCTTGTGGGAGTCAAAGAATGGTGTAAAGAAAGAGGATCGTCCAAAGCTTCTTGGGATTCTTAAGAAACTGGTCTATTGTGACACAGTAGAGCAGTTGGAGGAGGCTTATGAGGAGGCTCAGAGGGACCAAACTTTACAGCGGTATGAGAGGGTGCAAAAGCACTTGGGTGGTATTATGGGCCGAAAAACAGCATGGGCTTTGTGTTACCGCACAGACCTTCCCATCCGCAGGAACAACACGAACAACTATGCTGAAGCAGGAATGAGAATCTTGAAGGATCAGATCCTACAGCGTACAAAGGCGTACAATGTGATTCAGTTAGTTGACTTCGTCATCTCTCGGCTTGAGACATACTACGAGCGACGATTGCTGGACATTGCCAACAACCGTTTGGACCGTGCGCTACAGTCCCGTTTCCTTGGGAACATAAACTTGGGCTCAAAGATTGACCAGAACCTCATCAAAAATGTCGATGCCAGTCTCTGTGAAGTGCCCAGTGAGAAGGATCCAACTCTGACATACACTGTGGACATGTCTGTTGGAATGTGCTCTTGCAAGATGGGAAATACTGGTGAGTATTTTGTACAATGTCTTGTCAGTGTTGGTATGCATCCAGTCAGATACGCATTTCTATTCACATATGTAGCCTGGTGTTAAAAAAGTACTAAGTAATAGTCCCATTACTCTTCTCGTTCAGGTGGTCCCTGTAAGCACCAATACCTGGTGGTTAGAAAATTTGGTGTGTCATCTTGGAACTTCATTCCAGTACATGATGCAACGATGCGCTGCTTGCTCTACAAGGTCGCTACAGGAGGGGATGCTACCAGTCTCCCAGACGATTGGTTTCAGTCTTTGCAAGCTAGTTCCAGTTCCAGGTCCAGTTCCACTCTCCCAGCTGACGATTCGAATGAAGCAGACATTGGACATGACAATGTGGCGGTGGCACCACTCGCTGGCAACGACAGTTTGGAAGATACGAGCATGGATATTGAAGACCAACCTCGATCTGTTGTCCAAAGTCTGAATGCCCAGCGTGACCTGCAGAACAGGTTTGATGCAAGGTCATGTACGAAAGGAAATAATCCTCTGGCTGACAAGCAAAATGTTTTGCCTGGCTCAGTGGTGATGACCCTGTCCTAATGGAGCTTAATGAGGCATTCGGTATGTTAAAGGGACGGTACCAGTCCAACAAAGAATTTCTTGCAAAGCCACTGCGAGCGTTTGTCAAGCAATCAAAGAAATTGTCTACTGACTCGGCCTTGGCATCTGCTCTACATTGCTTTGGCAAGTATACTGGTGTTGCTGAAGCTCTTGGGAACAAGAAAAAGAAGAAAACGCTTGTTGGTGCAAAGTCGATTGGCGTACAGCCTACTGGAAGGGCACGCAGGAAAATGGTAGGCGGAGGACGAAATAGAATTGGATCTGGGCGACCATGCAAAACAAAAGTCCAGTCATCTAGTGTCACTCCGTTCTCTTCACAGGTAATGCCAAAATACAAAGCGCCACACAAACTTTCTACATGTGTAGAACGCAACCAGACACTTGGCAAGACTCATTCTGCAAAGTAAGTAAGTTTAAAGTCCCACTCTATTGAATTTTATGATATTTTCAAAATGTTAGGAGAGTGCACATAGATCTTGAAGGTCACCAGAATGCTTGCCAGATACGTACTTCAGAGAATCAAGGCCTAGTTTTCAGCGCACATTGAAAAAAGTCCAATTTTAAAGTCCTGTTTCATTAAGTGACTTTAAGGTAATGGTACCTTTAACCAAATGGAAATGGATTGAGTTATGGGTACCATTAGCTTAAATTCATTTTATTAAACGGGGCCCCAGTGCGCGTTAACTTTATGCAAGAATACAAATCTTGTTAATAATCTCTTGCAGTGTACGGCAAAATTGATTTGTTTCGTGTACGCGCCGAAAAAACAATTTGGGCCGTATTCACCAAGGGTGATCATCGCGCGATTAAGACTTAGACGCGTGTAACTTCACTAAATGCACACACTTCCACCATGCTTTTGAAGAAGGTACACGCGTCTAAGTCTTAATCGCGCGATGATCACCCTTGGTGAATTCGGCCCTTTGTTTTGTAGTGTACATTCGACATGTTTGATTGCGGTAAATATATGAATGGAGAGATATATGAAAGTGTTGTAATTTCTCTTGTTCAGTTCTTGCAATCCACGGAGGTATGCTGAAATATTACATTTGCAAGTTGTTTAAAAAATTGGACCATGGCATGGGACCCTGTAGGATGTCACTATTAATAGATACAAGCATTATAAAGTAAACAAGTGCACGTGGCTGCGAAATATAAATGCACGTGGTTCACAATCACTTAGCATATTGGGAGCAATCTGATTGGTTTATGCTAATGAGAAGAACTGTCTATCCGGAACTGGGTTGCAAATAAAAAATTCGCGCCCCGCCCCGCCCCGCCCCACCCCACCCCACCCCACCCCACCCCGAGACGGACGTTTGTCGTTTGTTTATTGTCATAGCATATGCTGGACGTACAGGCACCAGGGGTAGCGAGCATAAAGGGGTCGTAACCCTACGTCTGGCCTAAAGCCAGGTGTAGTGCTCGTTGTGGCCCGTGCACTACGCCTGGTTTAGGCCTGACGTAGGGTTACGACCCCTTTATGCTCGCTACCCCAGGTTGTACATGTTAGACCTAGCTGTGTGCAGTGCATGCACTGCTGATATACAGGCCTAGCTAGCCTATCCGACAGTGACCGCGCATGGAATGGAATGGAATGGAATGAAGCTGTATAGGCTCCAGAAACTTAGTTTTCGGATCCAAAGTACAAAGTTTGATGGTCAAAAACTATGTCTGGGCCAAAAGCTTTGTTTCTGAAGTCAAAAACATGGTTTCTGCCTGAATGAACGAACAGCTTTCCATAACTGGACGCAAGGACCATGAACGCCACGCAGCGGCAAATGCGCGAAGTGCGACGAAACACGGGTCACATCGATTCATACCACCTTAGAGACGAAATCTGACCTTCTGACCAAAAACTGCCGAAATGGTCGTTCTATGCGGTTTGAAGGCGTAATTTATTTATGGAGGCCTGCGGAAGGTTATTCAACGCTGTTCAAGTCGGGTGGTTCTTTCAAAGCTATTACGAAATATGATTTACAGGCGAAAAATAAACCAAAATATTTGTCGAATACGTCATCAAATTGAGAACTATATATTCATGACCTCGCCGAAGGGCTTCCGAAGTGTGCCGAATAACCCTCCGAACCCCGTCATTCTCTTTAATGCAAGTCAGACTGCTTATTCTGACATGTAATGCTTTCCAAGTAAAGGTAGGTTACAATGGAGCTGTCATGAACGTTGTTTAAGAAATAACGAAAGCATGCCAAAAATCATCAATCGTTACCTACTTTGTTTCGCCCGAACTATTCCTTACAAGCCGATTAAATTGTGAATTAGGCCATAGCCACATTTGGATCACTAAATATTCGTTGTCGACGGTGGAAGCCCACTAGCCGAATGGTTACAGCGTCGGGTGACGAATTGTGCCCGATATCGGTGGGTTCGAGTCGAGTTGGACGAAGAATTATTTTCTCCCTTTTTTTCTTTCACGTACGTTTTCTACGGTTGGAAGTAGACTTGTTCCGATATTATTTTTCTTTCCCCTGCCCAAAACAGTTACACCATAAAGCGTCACTTCGAGAATCCTGTCGCCATCAGGCTGGTCATGGCTAAAGTAGGGCCTATTCAAAAAGGGTGATCATCGCGCGATTAAGACTTTAGACGCGTGTAACTCCACTAAATGCACACACTTCCACCATGCATTTGACGACGTTACACGCGTCACACCCTTTTTGAATACGGGCCGTAGACACCTTTACTCGATCACACTCGACAGCGATAGTAAAGCTGTCGGGTGTGAGGAGAGGTCCACACTGCCCACTTCCAACACGATCCCCAACCAAAACTGATCCACTGCCCCCTGTTCCCATTATTCTGGGTTTTTGCAAGCAGAAACTAAGTTTTTGCCCGAAACTAAGTTTTTGACTTCAGAAACAAGATGTTGGTCCAGAAACTTAGTTTTTGGTCCAGAATCTTAGTTTTTGCTCGTGAAACTAAGTTCTGGATCCAAAGTACCAGTTAGATGTCCAAACACTAAGTTTCTTGACAAGAAACTTAGTTTTTGAAGTCAGAAACCTAGTTTCTGGAGCAAAAACTAAGTTTTTGGAAGTAATGAACAAACGGCTTGCCATAAGCGTAGGCCTACAGCATGATTTTCGCTGCACAGGACAACGGATGGCCTACTTAGGCCTACCCTATTTAAGACATGTTTAATTGTAGTCTTTCCGTTGCTACTGGTGCATTGTGAAGTCGTAGGGCCTACATGGGTTACCCTAAAGTATTTTGTGCAGTTATGCCCCTCGGCCACCCTGGGGATTCCGGAGGCACTATGAATGGCCTGCTCACAAACATTGATTTGTACCTCAACCTACAATTTCCTCCGCCAGGTGACGCCTCCAAGATGCTGTGGCTTACACCTTTGCCACCAAGCACCCTCACCACCCTGCGCTTTCGCGCAGGTCATGTTTATAACGCTTAAAATCACTTTAATTTTCGTCAGTTTAACTTGATAACTTAAAACATGTCTATTTAAAAAAGAATTTTGATCAGAACCAATATATTTTGCAATTTATCGCGTTCTAAATGACGCACTGTTTTTCCGTGCAAGAGCACTACATGGCGCCGTAAACCGGCCAGCAACCAATCAGAATGTTCCGATTTTGAGTGACATGTGGTATTCGTAAACAACAGCACGTGGTTTTTTTATGTCAAATCCAAAATGGATGTACGTGAAGGAAGCCGTTCACAAATACACTGTGGGCTATGGGAAAAGTAGCCTATTATTTCTCACCTTCTACCGTCTGACGTGCACTTTGGTCCACGAAAAGTGCGAATGTCGTGGAACTGGTCGTTGAAAGGACAACGAACCACTAAATGTGATTTTTTTCACGCGAGACGAGGGTTCCATCGACGCGGCCATCTTGGATGACGTCAATCTTTAATAGTTCCACGCTGCGGAATAATTCAGCTTGGGGGCAAAGATGTAGATGCATCGTGGATGCGTCACCTGGCGGAAGAAATTGATCAACCTATAGTGTGACGAAAGAGTTATCTTCCCCTATTTTGAATCCCCAGGATGATTGACTTTCTTGGCTTAATCACTGCAATAGGCCTACATGACAATAGGTGGCGTTGTGCTGCAGAAATCCAAAACGCTGTCATCAAATTCAAACCGCTGTCATCAAAATAAATTTACATATCTTAATTTGGCAAACGGACTCGCCCTCCACATACCGGTATCGATCGAGCTAAAGAAATGTCGTCTCCAAGAAAGCCCCAAACCCTACCCTGTGATGTGATGTTTGGAGGGATATACTAAACCATATAAAGCAAAAAGAAATTCTGCTGCAATTTGTTCTAGGTCCAATCATATTTTTCCTGGACTACAACGGCGCCACCCACCGATCATGCAGTGTGGTTCCAACGGGAAGATGCGCAATTTGCTTGTTCCTTACGACTATTTTTGCAATGTTGTAATTCCTCGATCGCTGTTGTACAGTTGTCACCATTCCGACGAGGAGAACGGATTATTTTTCTTTCCTTTTTCCAGACACCGATATGAACAGTGCAGTACTATACCAAAAACCATCGCATTTTGTTAGAAAAACTGGTCAAATTCACCATGTATTTTCATTGCTGCTCTCCACCCTTTAAAGTATCTCACCTCTTTCAATTGATACCCGAAGAGTCCACATGCAGTTTTGGGCAGTGGCTTTCCATATGAAGATGTGAAAAATTAGCTGAGCATTAAATCAATCGTATCTGAGGATAGATAACTCGACGCTTGAACTCCTGAAAAGATTTTCAGCAGCGTATGTTCCTCCGAATCACCTCATGTTTGTTGTACAATCCAAAAAATCCATTGTATGTATAGATAAAACTGCTCATATTAATTACAAAACTTAAATATCGATCGAGATGAAAGTCATATCAATACTTTGAAAACACAGGGAAACAATTGGTATATTCTATTGACAGGCAGTGATTATTCGCGTCCATTGTTACCCTTTTGTCTTTAAAGCCACACTGTATTGAATTCAGAAATTGCTTACGTCCTCCGACGTTAGTGTAGTGTAAAATGTACTACACTCTATCTGAATGAATGCATTAGAGCTCTGCCTGCAGTTTTTTCACTGTGTGCTGAAAACTAGGTCTTGATTCTTTGAAATGCGTATCAGGCAAGCATTTTGGGGACCTTCACGAGGCTACGAGACCTCTGCCTGCACAGTCCTAACACTTTGAAAATGTCGTAAAATTCAATACTGTGAGGCTTTAAAGGACCACGGTATTGCCAATTTTCTTGACAGCCGGTGTAGCATTAGCCAGTTTTCCCCATCTGTGAGTGTTCCCCTTATCTGTTGTCTGACGGAATAAGCGGCCATTTGACAATAGAGGACACACAGACAAACATGTCGATCCATTTGCCAGCGCCTCCCAAACAATAAGTGGACACCCTCACACAGAAACACTGGCAGATATAACACCGGCGCCACCGCGCCACTCTCCTACTCAGGGACTAACTACGTTGTCGACGAATTGACCCGATATAGTACGCAGGCCCGTATTTAAAGGGGGCGAGGGGGCAGTTGCCCCCCCCCCCCTGAGCCAAGCAAAAAAACGTGATTTTCATGCGGATTTTGGGCAGAAAA
>NMRB01003777.1:10188-24344 GCA_002633025.1 Notospermus geniculatus | reverse complement strand
GCATGACTGTTATTTGTTGGTTACATATTCCGAAGTCCAAGTGTAGATTCGTGGACAGGCGACCATTGCCTGATGGCAGCAAGATCATGGTAACGAAGGTAAGGGAAGAGAACTCTGTGTACGTCCCATACTTACACGTATTCGATGTACTATTGGCCCAGGGTTGTCGCCAGTTCGTTATTCAAGAAGTGAATAAACTTTTCTATTAAAAAAGGATAACTGGTAAGACAAGCAAGCTCCTTTGATTTTATGCACCGGTCAATGAGATATCTGGACCCCCCCCCCCCGTTCAGACATTCGACACTTGAAGGAAAACTGTTCGCCAGGAACTCGACACCAGTTCACCCAGAACCACCAGCACTTTCGCCAGGAATTCGACCCTGCTTTTTTCTTCAACCCCAGGAACTCGCCTTTTTTTCGACAGCAGTTTAGTGAGGACGCCAGGAATTCGACACACATAGTGGGGGGTGGCTCCTGTGACCGAGGATACAGAAAACCTAGGCCTAAATGTAAACAGTAAAACAAAGAACACTTATACAGTAAAAAAAAAATTTAATTAAAACATAAAAATATCCATAACATGTATATGTAACACTTATTAAGTATCTAGGAAAGAAATCCCTGAATAATCCTCTCGGCTTGGGCCTACCTGCTTGCATCCTGAGAATCTCATGTCATTCACGGTCGCACCCTCCCTAGAGGTTGCGAAAGGAGCGAGCGCGAAGCCCTGGAATTTTAACGATGACATGCTTGCAGTGCCAGCCATTTCTCCTCTTTCATCCTCGTTCCCGGCAGGTTATAACTACAGTACTGTCACAAGTCTACAAGTACATGTATAACTGTCCTAGAAGCGAGGTTAGGAAATCGCACAATGGGTTTCGTGACGAAATTCTGTCGTCGGTCTACACGCATTCGACAGCGGTTCACCAACTCGCCAGGATTGCGACGTTTGCCTTAAAGGAGCACGGTATTGCCACTTTTTCTCGACAGCCGGCGCCACCGCGCCACTCTCCAACCCGAGGGTCTAACTACGTGTCGACGAATGACCCGATTTACTGCGTACATTTTGTAATGCATTTTTGTAGTTTGTCTTACTGCCGCTAGGTGGCTCCCTCTACGTCGGCAGTCAAATAACGCATTTGAGATCCAATACCGTGCTCCTTTAAAGTCTACTCGACAGGAATTCGACAGTTGCGGAAATTATTTACCTCAGACACTCGACGGCAACACGACACCATAAAGCCAGTCGAAGAAAGCGTGAGTAAAACTTTCTTCATGCACATTCTTGGCCCAGACTCTAACCGGTGACAAAGGGCGACTGGAGAAGGTACAACAGACCTCGCCCGAAACAGAACCGTACTCTTAACACTGCTCTTTCCCAACTCTTAAGACAGCTGCCCATTTTATAAAGCACTATACCCCCAAAAAAGGAGGACCCGAAAACACAGGAGGCCAAAGTAAAAGAAAAAAAGGAGGATCCGAAAACACTTGAGGCAAAAGGACAAGTTATCCGAGACGCTGCAATGCGAGCGTTGAAAACGCCAGGTACGTTCGAGTGTTGTTGTTTGCCTGCAAAATTACAAACTCTGATTGTACAGTAAATGCGGTGGTCGGAGAAAATTTATGTCAGTGGTGCCGTCAGAGTTGACCCGGAAGGGGCAGAGCAACCTGCAAATGACGTCATATTTCTTCAGTCAACTAAAATCTTACTCGTTCTAGAGGGGCCCCGCCTTCGAAATGTGTTCCTTGGCCCTTGTAGCACTTCGTCGCTGTATTCGAACCAAGGCTGGGTGATCAGACTTCTATGTCGGCTACCCTACAGAGCGCATCAAGTTGCCAAGATGTTTTATCGTGTCCTCTTCTTTAAATTTCAGAGAAGGCAACTGATAACCCATTTGCAGACGCCGATCTTGATTTCGACCCAGATTTCGAGCCTGAAGGCACAGCTCTTCCAGTCGAAGACGCAGCACCGCCCACAGGCAAGAGAAAGCAACGTTCCGATGTACTGGAATACTTGTTGCAAAAGTCTGAAAGGGATGACTGTCTCCGGGCAGATGAAATGCTATTCGAGGAAAAGAAATTCGATAAGGACGCCGAGTTGAGGGAAAAGGAACTCGACTTCCAACGGGATCGACTGGAAAAAGAAACTAAAAATGCGTGCGGAGGAACTGCGCATAAAAGACAGCACTTTAGATCTGCAGCGGGCGCAACAAATGCAGATGACAAACCTTTTGATGACCTCATCAATAACCAGACTAAGCAGTAGGCCCTAAAGTCCAATGCAATTCAAGTGCCTGGTGGGAGCATTCCAAGGAACACGTGCTGGGTAAAAATAGGCCTGGTCCTGGTCCTACATATAGCCAGCAGGTGTTCCTTGGAAAGCTCTCGCCAGACACTTCAACTGCAATGAAGACCACTGTTTCCTTTTTTCCAAGTCGGATCTGACACCTATCTGTAGATCTCCTGGATCTTGATGAAGGTCATCACAAGGGTTTAAGGGTTGACTGATCTGGAATCAAGATTTTTCATGTCATTCAAAGTTTCAAAATGTGATTCAAGATCAGTCAACCCTTAATCTGTACATACGCGCATTTGAAAAAGGAACTCCGACTGAAGAGTATATAGTACACGTTCGATAAATTTAATCCCATTTTTTCGCAACTACAGCATTCTTTTTACATCTTTATCTCAATTTTGTATAACTTCATGAGAGATCAACAGTTCCATGTGTGTTTTAACCTGGGTATGAAATACACCTCGAATATTATGAACATTTTAGTTTGGTTTTGTTCATGTTTACAGACGACGATACCACTTTCACGATGCCACCACCTCCGTACTGAATTGCCATACGTCAAAGTGCTGCCATGAAAAGTAGTACATGTAACGTCTTCTGCTGTCCAATGGTCGAGTTCACTGTAACGGCCTCCGTCTGGGTAAAGTTCCTTTTTTTCAGATGGAAGCAAATTCCAAATGAAGGATTCATTTATTCTTCTGTTGTCACGTGGAAAGTATCCATTCCATCTCCTTCTGTCCATTACGGTACAATCATCCAAGATAGACCTCCAGCTGAGGTGGATGGACATCGAAGTAACTGGATGTGACTGAACCATACAGACATGTATGACAGTTCACAAGTGTGACGCCCACTGTGTACATTTTTGCCACTGGCTGCAAGAAAATCTTGAGATTTTTCTTAAAGTCCAGGAAAGCGAATTGCTGCACCATTTTCCCAAATTGCCACTCAACTGCCTCACGGACAGAGGACATCGACCTGTTGAAGGGGATCTCTTGCACATCTGCAGCATTCCTGTAGGGAGCGATGAGGAAGTCCCTTGTGGGATAAGCCGGGTCCCCATACAAACAAAACGGGTTGTTGTTTCTGACATGCCATTGGCCTTGTTCAAACTGCTCAAGTATTCCACTCTGTGTCAGCAGGAGGCAATCATGCCTTCTCCCCTCGATTGGGCCAAAGAGGTTGGCGATGATACCATCGGGTGTTACGATTGACTGGAACTTGAGAGCGTGCACCCTCTTATGGCCGTTGTAACAAACGCGCTGTAGGCGAATAGGGCGGCATATTGGTCTAACTGTCCCGTCGATGAATCTAACGCAGTTCTGGAGTGGGGCACCTTTGGCATGAATGGCATCGGCGAACTCCTGAAACCTGCCCACCAACCACGGATGATTAATAGGTTGGTGATCTTGTCCACGAAAGTGTCGTAAATGTAGTCGAGTACACATGCAATTGACATTGACAGTACAGTTTTGGGATAATTGAAAAAGTTTTCAAGAGTCACCAATCTGTTTGGATACGCAAGTCTGGCAAGGAAAATGCACAGAGCCGATACCCCATCCATAACACATCTGTTTCGCAGGACGAATCGTTCAGGAAATCTAAGAGCTGTTGCAAGTCTGTAGATGTCCTGTTTCTCAAACCTGAAGAACGCCCAGCATTGTGCGTCAGAATAGTCCTCCAGATTAAATTTCGGTTTTGTTGAGTCATACGTACTATCCTTCGACTCTGGTAAGAGGAACAGAACCATATCATCCTCATCTTCGCTGGCTACCAACATCAGTTCAAGATCTGCTGGGTTCGCCATTTTAACCAAAGCGCCTCCTATAATGCCTTCTGCGCATGTCATATATGACTTCGTATTTCGTACTTCGTGTTCTATGCGAAACCAAAAATTTGCTTAATACGAAATACGAACTCTATTTTCGTACTTCGTGTTCGTAGTTCGTAGTTCGTCAAGTTGCGAAACCTCACTATTAACTATTTTTCATCCGAACATTTCATACAACAACAAGTGCTTGGATCAATTTCTTCCTCATTCCGAGTTCCGAATCCCTAATTTGAGAACAACTCTTTTAACGTGCGTCTAAATCTGGTCCCTGTGAGACAGTAAATAAAGAAGTTCAAGCAATTGTTGATCAGAACAAGGAAGTAACAGAATTCTAGGGACGTATGGTATACGGTGACGTCAATATTATGATTGGAGACATACTGCAGTACTATTCCAACAATCTGCACCAAGGCGCTAGGAACTTCTAGAAGAATAAAAGTGATGACAACGGCTAAAACCCTGACTGTACCCAACTTTGTTCGAGCACCAGCCCTGCCGCCAGTCTGACCTGCAACCGATCTGTTCAGAGCTACAATCAAGCGATACGAAATAAATATAAGGAATGTTATGGGGGAAAAAGTCATTATCACCATATGCAGGTAGACGACATAGATGGCTTGAAAATATACATTGGAGTAAAATGTCATCTCGCGAAAGCTAATTGGTATGTATGTGGCGGTACAAGGATCGTAGCTCCAGACAGTTTTGTAGGCAAAAAACAAAACAAAGCGATAAAGAAAAGAGAAAATAGTAGTTAGGAGACAAGCGTAACGAGCGTTCCTTACGGTACACAGAGACACCGCCTCTAGCGGTTTACAGACAGCAATGAAGCGCTCAGCCGCAACGCACACAGTTAAGTACACAGACCATGTTTTCGCCATCCACAGAAACGTCCAGAGATAGCCATACGCCATAGTGAAAAAAACCATGTACTCTGCAAACACGCCAAAGGAGAAATGGATACCATCGAGTGATGTAAACAAAAGACGACACACAAGGAAGAGGCTGTCGGCGACTGCGAGACTGCGGAGAAAGACTGAGGTCGACGTAAATGGTTTCTCCCTCCCCAACACGACGAAGGCTAAAGTGTTCCCGACCAAACCGACGAATATGACGACCATGTAAAATGGGACGAATAACACGAAAAAGAACACAGTGACGTGTGATGTCGTCAGCGGGTAGTATGGGTACCTGAAGCATCTCATTGCTTCAGTGCTTTCGTCGATGGTGGCGCCATGTGTCACGCTCACCGATGTCATTTTTTCCGGGCCTGTTTTATATTTGAGTGTTTATCAACGGCGGTCACTGCTGTATGGACATGTAATCGTTGATTAACAGGTCGTTTTGACTCGGTTCATCAGTTGCTAGAGAGCTATACATAAGGATCTACACCATGTGATCGAACTCCGTCGTTGTTCCTCTTGATGTACTACGAAAGTGTGTGACAGGAAAGATACTCTAGTTTCGTTCTTCTAAGGTAACTTCAGATATTTATGCTGTAGGTTAAGGCCTAGCCCACGACCATACAAAAAATTATTGATTCTGTTCATGTTGGTTCCCAAAGCCACCGCTAGGGCTAGAATGCTTCAGCTCTGGCTGCCGTCTTTGCGACAAAAATTTGTCGCGGATCTATTTATAGATCATTATGTTGACATCACGGGATATTTTAAGAATAACCACGTGGGTGCTAAATGTAATCGACCACGCCGAATCGCGTGGAATGGCAACACCAAGGAGGTTCATTGATGAGAATGTTTGTATGTGTTGCAGATCTGTAACAAAAGGTCAAAATCATAGCCGTTTTGTAGACCGGAGGAGAATGAAATTTTACCAGAAAATGTACCGTTACGATGACGTCAGCAACAAAATGGCAGCCAGAGCCGGAGCCTTCTAGCCCTAGCGGTGGCTTCGGGAACCAAAAGGGATTCTATTAACACAACTGACCAATGAGCGAGTCTTGCGTTCTTTATTTTGCCATGCATATTCATATGGCGGTCCTATGGGTGTTCAGTAAAGTAACCTTAGAAGAACGAAACTAGAGTAAATCAGTCTTCCATTCTCCGTCGAATCAATGATGGACATACTCTAAATTCTCACTTACCTGTCCCATTCCTGAACTCGGAACAGATGACTAAATCCTAAGTTGAAGATAATGGGGTGGGGGTATGGTGAGAAACAGTGTAATGCCCTGTCCACTTACTTGTCCCACTCCCGAGCCTGGCAAAGAATGACGGCCTGCGATATCTTCAACTTAGGATTTGGTCATTTTTTCGGTGTCCAGGAATGGGACAAGTAAGTGGGAGTTCAGTGGATGAAATATACAAGAGTTGTCTCGGAGTCAGAATTCATATTAGAGTTGTTGCTTATTCGGGACTGTCTTGGACCTGTACTGTCCGGGGGTAATATTATGTAACATCACAATATCCCATTTCAGGCAGGGCGTATGTCTCATTGCACTGTCCTGGAATAATAACAGCCCTTTGCGAAGAATTGGCACTACTTATGACTTTCAAGTGACGTAACAACAAGGCGATAGTGGTGGTTGGTTCTGTGTCATAATTTATAGACCTAAATTCACTTTGAATCGGTTCCCTCTCCGATTCGTTATGCTGACTGATTAAAGGCATATGGTACGCCTACCTGGCTATTGCAGAACCAGTTTTAGAGGACAGTACTGGGTCATGGTCCGCCTATTGTATTGGCCCTGTACTGTCTGGAATCACTGTCTGATGGACAGTTCAGAGGACACTTTCAGCATGGCAGCGTCCCACCCGAAGACAGCGACCAGGGCCCATATTCATAAAACCTTGCTAGCTCAGTTGGCTGCTAGTTGTGTACATTGGGGCACTTACGCAGGCAACTAAGCCTAACAAGGTTTTATGAATATGGGCCCCCATGCTCTTTTTGACGAGGAGGTCCTGGCACACAGAGAGGCCCAGCACCAGTTCGGAAATGATAATGATTGAATTGGCGCGTTCGTGGCTGGACGGGAGGACCTCACATCCCATGCGAGAGAGAGGCATTTACGCTGGGGCGGGGAGGGCGAAAGGGCAAACCGTGTTGATGGACACCTCCCACCAGACAGCCTGGTCACAGTCTTCGAGTGTGTGGGACATCCTGTCATGCTGAAAGTGTTGTGGCTGAACTGTCCCTCAGACAGTTATTTGACAGATATAATGGCTGATATTCATAAAAGCTAGCAAATGCCTTTACTTCAGACTTTGTAGTAACATTGAAGTAAAAGCATTTGCAAACTTTTGTTAATACCAGCCAATAGCTGGACCATGACCAGGTGTGACAGGAATCAATGTCCTAGGAATGCAAATCCGCCCAACAATTGTAAGGTTATATTCGAATGGCCATGGTCTCTCTAGCCAAAATAATATTCTAATCTCTCGCTGATCAATAAAACCTGACTGATTCCAGGGGACTTTGGTACATGTCACACCGGTACTGGTCCTCCAAACTTGGTTCTGCAATAGTCAAGTAAAGACCTACCATCTTTGATCAGTCAGCATAACGAATCACAGAGTGGAACCATTCAAAGTGAATTTAGGCCAACGAATTATGACACAGAACCACATCATCTCCTTATTGTTATGGCGCATTGAATGTCGTAAGTAGTGTCAGGTTACACGTACTTACTCGCAAAGGGCTGTTATTATTTAAGAACAGCGCAATGAGACACGGCCCTGCATGAAAGGGGATATTGTGATGTTACATAATATTACTCCCGGACAGTACAGGTCCAAGACAGTCCCGAATAAGCAACAACTCTATTGGAGTTTACAATCCTGGGTGCAGTCTGTGCAGCATCAGTTTGGAATTGTCACTAATGAGGAACCCGCGTGCCGTTTATCCCGACAGGTCGGCGCAGCGATCGATGTGGCCGAACCGACGTCATTGACGTCGTTTTATGTGTTGACGTTGCGTCATGAAAAAATCTGCTGTACATTTTTCTACAGGAATAATGAGATAGACGTTGCCGCAGACGTTGCAGCAATTTTCATCCGCGACAAGATGGTGTAAATTTTAATGTCATGCGACCGCAAAAATAGGGTTGATTTCACGCAAGAAGTTAATGGAAATGACTTGAAATCACGTTGAAAAAAGAAACTTCGGTCACATCGATCGCAGCGCCACGTCGTGACGTTAGTTCGTCCGGTTCCTCATTGAAATCACGACTGTGTGAGTTTCCCACAACCTGTAGTCCTATCTGCGATGATTAATGCGTTTTATAAGGGTGAAATTCTGGCCATCATAAAAGAACAGGAACTTTATGGGAAAAAAGAAACAATATGCCTTTTGTGATCTCTCGCAAGTACGATTTGCCGCTCGTTTCCAAACTATAGATTGCTGCACTTGATTGGGACCATGCATGCCCTTTTCAACTTATCACTGTCGCCAGATCCCTGCTCACTCCCACCAAATAAACATACCAGTGGATAGCTTAGAACCTTGGGATCATGATGATAATACAAATTTGGGAATCTTTAACTGCTCAACGGAACACTCGCGTTGGAAATCTAAAAGTTTGACTTGAAAAGTTTACAAAACCCACTCGGGACGTCAATGACGTCGTCGATGTACAGGAGAAAGCATGGGCGCTGGCCGCGTCAACACTGACGTGACGCTGCGCCTTGACTGCGTTTGGCCTGAGACGTTGTTCCCAATGGTAGTATCCATTCTATGGACTGAGTCCATATGGACTGAGTAACTTGGACTGAGTGCCAAAATGTGACAAATGCAAGAAACAAGCCGTTTTGTGATATTATATCAAAGAATACTGCCTAGGTACTGATAAGACTAGTACTGATGTAACGTGGGGATTTCAGGTCGGGTTAGCGAAGAACAAAATGTTATAGTTTTGTTTTTCTTAACTCTTTGCACGTTCTACATATTGAAGATAACCATTTCTTACCAATTTATGGTGATAACATTCATTATTGTTGTTTATATCTCTTTTTGGCACCCAGTCCAAGTTACTCAGTCCATTTGGACTCGGTCCATAGAATGGATACTACCGTTCCCAATCAACTGCAACGATCTATAACTGCGGAATCACTGATGAGTGAAATGGTAACACGGTACACATGGATCGTTCGAACGCACCGAGCACCACGCATGTGCTGGTTGACTTGATTCAAACTACTGACGTACACGTACGGTACACCGGTAGTTGATTAGGTAGGTCTACCGGCTTGTTTACATACATGTATATCGTGATCTTTCGCAGCAATTATATGTAATTTAGTGATCGTTTCATACAGTCCTTGGGCATTATCATGATGTTTTTTATCAAAATAATGACACACGTGTGATACATGTATCTGTCGCATATTTCATACGATTGTTAAAAGTGACAAAGATACGTCTTCTTCCGCATGTACGTACAAAGCCTAATTTATACTTCGTGCGTCCGACGCACGACCAAAATCTGGACGCCGACAAAGTCGTGTTGATTCATATTATTATTCGAAACTTGTATAGCGCCTTAATCCAAAATGGCTCTAAGGCGCTGTACATAAAATACTTATATAAGACAATGTCTTAAACGAATAATTAGGATGATAAAACAATTTAAGAAAAACTCTGCATAAAAAGATGTGTTTTTAAACTAGTTTTAAAAGAACAAAGTGACTCAGCCAACCTCACACCCAACGGCAAAGCGTTCCACAGAACAGGCGCCACCTGTCTGAAAGACCTGTTGCCATACCTCTTACTTTTGGTTTTTGGAACAGACAGGAGGCGCTGGTCAGCCGAACGCAATGATCTAGGTGGGGTATAAGGTTGTATGAGTGACTGGATGTAGCTAGGTGCAAGGCCATGGAGCGCTTTGTACACATACAATAAAAGCTTATACTCAATTCTGGCTTTTACTGGCAGCCAATGGAGGTGCTTGAGGACAGGCGTGATATGATCCCTTTTCTTAGTCTGTGCGACAACCCGTGCAGCTGAGTTTTGGACGCGCTGTAGCTGGCCCATCAAGTCCGAAGTTATGCCGTATAGGAGAGAATTGGCATAATCAAGCCTTGACACAACTGATGCTTGAACAAGGGCTCGACATGCATCATCAGTGAGAAACCTCCGTATCCTGCTAATGTTGCGCAAATGAAAGTAGCAACTGCGTGTGACCTTACTAGCATGTTTACCCATATCCATGTTCCTGTCAAGCATGACACCAAGGTTTTTGACGTTATTTGATGGGTAAATAACACAGCTGCCAACTTCCAAGGACAGTTTCTCAACAGATGCATTTAGTGTTTTTGGACAAAAAATAGCAAACTCAGTTTTATCATCGTTTTGCTTGAGTCCATTTTGTGTGAGCTCCAGCGTTCCTCTGCGATTGTCATCGGCATCAGGACGCACGACTCCTTGGCGAGCGATTTTCAAGAGTTCAACCAATTTGAACTTTCTGCGTCCGATCGCGGCGACCTACCAATGAATGACGAGTTTTGTGGTCATGGGATCAACTAGGCTCATGTTTATGCATCGAAAGGCACTGAATTCAAATGCCGCGGTGGTATCACGGAGTTGAAAATAGGTTACGCCGTTGTTACCTAATTCACACTCAGTCATTTCCAAATATTCAAACCTTAATAAAACATTTTTCCTAAAGGGGATTCATGGGGATTTTCAGCATGTGGTTTCTCGCAGTCATATGCATAAAATGACAAAACATCGTTCATATCCTTTTTCCAGGTTTTGGGACAAGATTGATCTCTCCTACCAGTCTATAAGATATGAAGGCGTGACAGACCGGACACACACACAGACAGACGTTATGACCAACAAGAGGCCCATGGGCCTTGCGCTCAGCTGACTATGACCTGCCAACTCAAGACGTTGAGACAGGCGAAACGAGGAGGGACAAACAGTGCGCCTTTTTAATGATTCACAAGCAAATACATGTACGTGTTTATAGCATTCCTCGCTGAAATCAGCGGAACGGGGTCACTTTGTGAATCGAAACGGGTATCTTAATTCGTGAATCATGATGTTGTATCATATCAGATCTATTTCTGAACTCATTTGGGTGGGAAGGGGGTTAATAATCATTTATGAATAGATATAGATATCGTGTTAGACCTACTTGGTGAGGAGGGGTTAACATCAGATAATAGGGCTGCAATTAATTTTTGATGAATCGAGATAGATATCTTTTGACACCCATTTGGTGGTAAATAATGGGTGGTAAGGGGTTATAAAAGATGGGAACAAGTCCAGATGACCTTACTAAGTGGTGGATGAGGTGAGCAATATTTTAAAAATCTCAAAAGAAAATGCCTCTTTCACATTTTGTATCAGTAGGCCTAGGCTTACTAAATAAATCCCACAACTATTGGTCAAGTAGACAATAGGCCTACCGGCAGCCTACTTCTGAGACAGCCCCTGTGCATGCTGTGGTCATATCAATTTTGTCACATCTGAGAACTGAAACTGGAACAGGCTGAGGCCTTGACTTCAGACAATATACCGGTATCAGTTATGTCACGATGATATTGTGAGCCCTACAAGCATTGGTAGCCTGGACGCAATGATCCCGGAACCCGCCGCAAGGCGGCAGCATAACACGGCGATGGCTTTTGTGGATCACTTCAAAATGGTTTAGTGTTCCTTTCGCATGGTTGTGATTGTGCGAGGGCCAGTTTTCTATGATCGGGCCAAGTTTGAGAGCTCTATTCGCCTGGAATGATTTAGATACCATTAACTGATGTTGGTAATGATTCACGTTGTCTTTGAAGAACTTTGACTTCGCCAAAAATTGCTTTTGAACGAATTAGGTCAAGGATTGATGACGCGACAGCTTCTGCGTATGATGAGAAATAGGTCGATTTCGTGAGGTCATGCATTTTCCAACCAGGCAGGTGTTTGGATGACGTATGAACATTCTGTGCTAAGGGATCGAGCAACTCGGACATGTTCGCCGATGTGGATAATCCACGTGGCGTTCGGGGGTGCCTTTGTATGGCATGTATGGGGTCTATATGTACGGTGTGTTCAATAAACCCGCTGCTCAGTAAGGTAGCCCGGGTAAGCTAGTTCACATCCAATTTGCAAGCTTCCTCATTTCGTGAGAGGGTGCATTGGCTTTATGCACAGTGCACCCTCTCATTCATCAATGCTGTTTGGCGACAACCGGTGCCGGGCGGTGTAGGCCCTTACTTTCATCTGCCTCCATGCGATTCTTGTGCCGGTGGCGGGGTACCTGGCATTCCACTTCTATTTCTACAACGATTCTAAACCACATCAGGTCGATCATCCCACTCTTTTAATCCCAAAATATAAACTGCGCCCTGGTTCCGATAACCCCTGGATGCCAGTGGTTATTGGGGGGGGGGGGGGTCCTGTGACCAAGGATACAGAAAGCCTGCAACGGCTACACAGGCACCGAAAAGCAGCGGCGTCTTCCTGTGTTTTTCGATGTTTAATCAATATAGGCTTAGACTAGGCCTACACTACAGAACAACTCCAAATACATTCATTTTGAGAATCATGCATATGAACAGTTATTTATTACTAAGTATTTGAGAAAGAAATCCCTGAATAATCTCTCAGCCTGTTTGGCCCCGCCTACCTTCTTGCAGCCATTTTCTCCTCTGTCATCCTCGTTCCCGGCAGGTTAACCACCGTACTGTCACAACTTACCTGTTGCTCATTTGCAGAACTGACGGTCGCAACATCTGTATTGCGTCCATCAGATGCTAAAAATAGCGATACGAGTCAGACGTTCGGACTACTCCACCACATAGTACATGCACAACTGTCCTAGAAGCGAGGTTGTGAAATCGCACATGGGTTTCGTGACGAATTTCTGTCGTCGGACGACACGCATTCGACAGCGGCTCACCGGCTCGCCAGTTTACGTTAAAATTACTCGACAGGAATTCGACAGTTACGAAAATTATTTACCTCAGACACTCGACGGAAATGCGACACTATAATTTTTAGCTCACTCGTGAGCTATAGCCATCACGTGGCGTCCGTCGTCCGTCGTCGTTCGTCGTCGTCCGTCGTCGTCCGTTAGCAGGGCACGTTTTGTAACCGCTGGGGCTATTGATCTGAAACTTGGTACACATATACCCCTAGGTCAAATGACCTATGACACCCAATTTCGGTCCGATCTGATTCCTGGCTTGGCCACCAGGGGGGATAAACTGAAAACCTTTAAAGTGCAGTTTTGCCTTAACCGTTGATCGGATCATCACCAAATTTTTATGGTGGGTACATCTTATGAGGATACACGACATANGACGACACGCATTCGACAGCGGCTCACCGGCTCGCCAGGAATGCGACGTTTACGTTGAAATTACTCGACAGGAATTCGACAGTTAGAAAAATTATTTACCTCAGACACTCGACGGAAACGCGACACTATAATTTTTTGTATTCGCCAGGTATTCGACGGTGGAGCAATTTTCGTTCGTCCAGAACTCGACGCCAAAGAGGCGTCGAATTGGCGTCGACCCCTGAACGGGGGGGTTCAGACATCTCATTGACCGGTGCATTAGTTGAGCACAAGGCAGTATCTAGTCTCGCGCAGCCAGCCGTTTCGTTCCGCAGTACTGCTACACAAACGTCTGGCCCAGAACGCCGTTATTGTTGTGATACAGTGCATTGTGGGTAATGCTGTAGAAGGTCACGTGACATAAGATGGCTGCTTCCATTTATGGATAAAATTTCACCTCACAACCTTCCAAAATGTCTGAATCCGGCAATGAATCGATCGGTGAAGTGATCTGAGACAGCGTACTGGACAGCATTTAAAACTTATTGGAGTTGAATATCAGGCTGAAAACTAAGCAGGAATTGTGTATCCGTATGGTAGACGAGGTCGCGAAATCCCAACTGACATTATGTGGTCGTCGCCATGATGAGGTCACATGATCACTTCTCTTGCCCAATCAGCAGCCTGATTGTGATTTTCAAATGGGAGGCAGTGTTCTCCCAATTTTTTTCTGACGACTTGGCGGCAAGGGGGAGCGCGAGGGGGGTGTCCAGTGTTTCCGCCAGAGGGGGGGATGG